>JAKZGU010000004.1:600000-872172 GCA_022837005.1 Calonectria pteridis
CCCCCGGTTTTCCGGTCGCTGTCGCGTGTCCCAGGCCTGGGCAGTGTGGGGGAAGCGCCACGGGGTGCTTGACGATTTACATAGTCTGAAATCTCGGCAAATAAACGGGGCTGGGGGACGGAGGTCCTGTAGTTGGACCTGAGGGAAGGGGGGGGGGTGGGGGGGTGTTGTTGGTCTGTCGAGCGAAGTAGACAATGACGTCCTTGTCTGGGGTGAGAAAGGAGTGACACTCAGCATTGTGTTGTGCTTGTGAACCCAGACATCGGATTGTGTCACTTACTCGGCCGTTGTAATTGAAGAACAAAACCCGGAATGATACAGTCCAACATAGGAGAGAACAATGTAGCAGCCATAAGACGAATGATGGGTAGTAAAAACTGTCAATTCATGTCATGTTGTGTCATGGCTTAAGTGGAAGTGCTATAATAATTCTGGCCTGACGGCACTTAATTGTGTCTATAACTTTTGAAAGTCTACTTGGTGTGTAACCAGCACTTCGAAAGTGCCAGACGACCCTTCAACGCTCGACAAGCGTATTGACTCCATCAGCTAGGCTAACACTAACCATGGCCCTATCCCTTCGCCTCACTCCCCAAGTCGCCCTTGGAATCGCTCTTTAAAGCCATTCTCCAAGTCGTTCTTCGAGTCGCTCTGCGAATCGTTCTTCGACTCACTTTCCAAGTCGCTCTTCAAGTCGCTCCCCAAGTCGTTCTTCGACTCACCCTCCAAATCTTTCTTGGGGTCAATCTTGGCGTCATTCTCCAAGTTGCTCTTCGAATCGCTCTTGGAGTTATTCTTCAAGTCGCTTTTGGTGTTATTGTTGGTGTTAATCTTTGGGTCGGTCTTTGGGCCACTCTTTGATTTGATCTTCGAGTTACCCTTTGATTCACTTTCAGCTGGGTCTTCGCCTTCGCTCTTGAGTTTGGAGGCATGCTGTACCAGAGGATACAACTCTGAGTCGACGCGGGCAGCCCATACGCCGCGCTCCAGTGCCCAGAGGTTGCTTGTGGCAGACCTGACTGCGCTCTGGGTGGATATTGTCGAGCTTGGAACCGAATCGAGAATCATGTCTGTTTCTTTTTCGGTAAAGACCTGGTCGTTTTCCCCACCAAAGGCGGACAAGTTGACCCTCATTTTACCCACATACGTACTGGTGCCTACCGTGTAGAGCTCTATGCCCATGGTGAAACCTCCGGATTTCTTGTGGACCATAATGTGGGCATCAACATTGAGGCGCCTGGGCCCATTGACGGTTTGCTGTGCCATTGGTTAGTATCTGGTTCCGCGTCATTGTTGAGAGAACGAGGCGGCTTACGTGAATGATTCCTCGTGTAAACAGTCCACGGTTGATGTGGATAGATGATTCGCGAAAGTAATTGAGTCTGAGGTTTGGATAATCTCGGTTGGCGGAAGCTATCGCATCATCCATCCATCTGCCTGCGGCTTGTGAGCCCAGCTCAAGAATGGCACCTGATGAGAGAACCCCGTCCTATCAAGATTAGCAGAGCGACATCCCAAAGCGCTGGAAACGTCTAACCTCTACTTTCACGCCTTGCTCAACGTGGCGATCCTCAGTAGGGATCCTGTACTTGGAGTATTTGCCGATTTCCGCATTGGCTATTTGGACGCTCGTCAGGTCCGGTAGGGTGGCGCCGTCTTCGTTCAATGCCTTGAGATGTCTTGCAATGACCCTGGACTGTGCAACCGTGCTTCCCGCATAGACCATGACGCCATAGTCGTGATAGAGGGTCTGAATAGAGCCGGCGCGTACCAATAAAGGAACAAAGCCTTTGTGGCCGGGCGGGATGTTTGGATTGCGCCGAGGCGCAATCTTGAAGCGCTGGAGGGTCGGAAAGACATGAGCAGCGGGCGGCAGGAGCGGCCAATCCGCGGCGGAAGCCAACTTGGCGACGGTTTTTGACGCCATGGCAGCTATTGGCGAGACGGGCGACCGCGTTGGTCAATTGACGATTGTCAAGATGAGGTTGACGACGTGATTGAGCTGGATGGCGAGAGGAAGTTGAAAAGAGTGGCTGAAGCTCCCATAACGTGCCACCAGCCTTGTCAATACGTGGCTGGTGCGGGGTTGTGTACCTGGGGTCTTTGTCTCGATGGAACCTCGGGTCTCAATTTGGACTCTTGCTTTCCATTGCAATTGTGCAGCTGACGGCATTTCTTGTTTCCCCCGATTGTGCCTTGTACATGCCCTGGTTAACTACCCAAGTTATGAACTGAGTCCTGGAGATGCCACCGCCCAATCCCGAGCTCAGGCGACAGGTTGTTGCCATCTACAAAGGTACCGACTGCTTTCGCCTCAGCCTCGTCATTGGTTTTGCCATGCAGCACGCCTAACTATCGTCGTAGAATTGCTCTTTCTTGGTAGAGAATACCCCCTCGGCTATGGATATTTCCGGCCCCGCCTCCACAAGGCCTTCATGTCAAAGGCAGCTGAGCGCGATGAGGACAAGATTCGTCAGGGCATTGCTCAGGCAGAATATGTCAAGAAAGGTAGGTAGATATATAACCCCGAAAGCAGTCCCATTGGGCTCATTCCTAACTTGTCCATAGAAATAGAGGCATTGTAAGTCTTGGTATATTGCACTTTCTCATTTGTCGCTTCGAAACTGTCCTTGGCCAATTGTGGACATGATGCGCTTGGCATGTCGTGTCCTGATATACGACTTGCTGCGGTTCAATATATCACCTCACTTTGCGCACAAAAGGAAACTAACAAAGATTCTTTTTCAACTGTTCGTATTGTCATACACCGTTAAGCTATGTCCCAAGATACACTATCTAACTGCTTGCCTTATTTACTTGATCCCCTGAGCCTGTCAAGTGAAGGTTTCATTCATACAGTTCTCATCTCGGTTCTCTTCTTCCTATGTATCCTGATTTCTCTGCTGCTCATGTACTGAATGTTTGGGTATAGATATTACTTGAAAAGATACCGCACTCTCAGAAAACGCTATGATCCTGACGCGTGAGGGCGGCGCGAGCAAAGGCTGGGCTCGTGGATTGGTATCGTGGCATGAAAGATGATAAACTCGAATTGCACCCGCGCCCCGAGCGTGGGTAGGAAAATCTCCCGCGCAGAATGTGATGGATAATAGTCACCCGCTAATTATAATTCGCGTAAATGACGTTGCTTTTTTTTTCTTCTGACTCAACTCATCGTGACTCAGTTTGTTCGCTTGCGGGCAGACCATGCGCCCACCTCAAGACACTCGCCCCAACTCGTTCCATTCTCGCTCATCAAGTCTGCCATCATCTTTCCTAGCCAGACGTCCCACTCGTCCAGGCTCTTCCCGCTGGCCTCCCGCAAAATAGGCTCCAGCGCCTGAATCTGCTGCACCACCGTCAACAGCGCCGTCTTCCTCAATGCGCTCTGTCCGGGCGTCAACGACTTCTTTTCCACCTTTTGGTGAGGTGGCCCCTTGCCCTTCATCTCCACGTACGACTTGCCATCCTTGGTGACGACACCGCCGACGCCCTCACGCTCCCATCGGACCTCGCTAAGAGGAATTGCGAGACGCTTGGATTTGACATCCATCAGAGCCTCTGACTCCTGGATTAGGAAGGGGCCGATCAAGGTACATGGAACGGCGGTCAAGGTGCGAGCCTCCAGAGCTCTCGAGAGCCAGTGGTTGTACTCGACGAGAAATGTGTTGAGGGGCGCCGAGAGCGGCGTGTTTGCTGTCATGAGATAGGCACCGAGGTTCATGGCGGCTTCGTGCTCCTCTGCCTCCTCGTTCGGCCCAGAGTTGGGGACGTGGGGCCGCAGCATTCGGAAGGTCGTGTCGCTTTCCCACATCTCAACCGTTCCGCCAGGCTTGAGCATGCGGATGTACTCTTCCATGAACGTCTGGTACAGCTGGTTGGGGATGGCAAGGCAAGTGTCCTTGACCATGATGAGGTCGAACTCTTCGTCGGGGAACGGCCAGGGGAGCTGCCGGAGGTCGTGCTGAACAAATCTCCAGTTCATGTCCTTGTCAGGTTTGCTGGCGTCCGAGGGCGCCGACAAGCTGCCTGGAGCGAGCGGCGCGATGTCGACGCCGGTGAAGGAGATGCCATTGTGCCCCCGCTCCTTGAAGTACTGGTGACACAGCATGCTCCAGAATCCGGTGCCGCAGCCAATCTCCAGGACCTTCTTGGGCGGGTTCGCCATCAGCCAGGGCGACGTGATGGGGCCGCCAAAGACCTGGATCAGCAGCAGCGTCCGGAGGCATTGTCGGTGGAGCTCGGTGAGGTCGCTGGGGAGGGGATACGGGAGTGTGGGGTCGTTCACGTAGGTGCGCCCATTGCGCACAACAAAAGATTTGGTTGCGGGGTTGTCGGAGGAGTTGGAAGGGTCGGTCGAGGTCATAGTATGTGTAGAAAGTGTGGTGGTGCCGCTGGCCGAGGAGATGGACTCGGTGCGGGTGAAGGGGAGGCTGATTTGCTTGGTGGTGCCCGTCAAGGGTCGGTTGAGCTCCATGTCCGAGTACATAGCTACATTTTTGAGGTCTACAGACGAGAGGGCTTCTGTGTTGCGTGCACCGCGATTGCGAGCTCGGCCCTTGTCGCCGGTTCCCGTGCGGCTGAAGAAGACGGACGAGGAGGAAGGGGATACAGCACCACCGAGCCCAAAGTGAGGCCTGGGCGACGGGATCGACGGGGACGGCGCAGGCGAGTCCAGCGACACGGTCTGCGCGTGTTGATGCTGGCCGTCGTCTGCCCCCGCGGCGGGGCTGCTGCTCGTGCGCGGAGTCGACTCGTGGGACGACCGACTGCCTTGGCTCCCGCTCGATGTTCTGGAGTGTCGAAAAGGCAGGCGAGTGCGGGTGTGGTCTCGTAGGGTTGAATTGGATGACAGAGGATCGTCGGGAAGCCGCTCCTTTTCACGTTTTGGCCGTCGTGCGTAGGTGGGTAAAGGGGCGGCAGAGGCGTAGATGAATCCGCTCCATTCCGACATTGTTGCGGCCCTGGGGCTATCCCGTTTGGCGCGGGCCACCGATTTGGGGGAGGGGGGTTCCAGTCCGGGAAGAGGGAGCAAACCAAGGGCGACAACCTCTGTACCAAACAGGGGTGGCTTGAAGCGTTCCACCGCCGCTAGGGGACCCAAGCACCACCAATTGCTGCGACCAACAGGTGTCCTGTGCCTGGCTTGTATCCACCACGACTCGCTGCTCAACTGGTGTCGCGGCCTTCTAGAACGGTTCCCTCACCGCGGAACGGGGGTTGTCGCCTCCCGAGTGCTATCCCGGAACGGCTCCCCTGAGTGACCCTGACTCGACTAGGGGAACAAATGCCTCTGAATGATCACGATGAGGCCCCTGACTTTTTTTCTTGCCCGGGAGCGTTTCTGCGAAATGATACGGTGGTCGCACCCGCGCGCCGCCAAGGGGTGCGCGCCGGCAGCGGGAGACTTCTGAATATGGATTGCCGGTCGTCACGCTGCACAGGCAGAGGTAAATGACGATGTCCAAGAGCCAGATACACTTTTTTTTTTTTTTTTACCCCCTCTGCCTCACCGTTTGTGATCCTGTCGGCAAACAAGGGATATTGCCTCGGGTTTGGGCCAATGCGGTAGCGCAAAAAAACAATCACGACGGCGTACCCGCGGAGGTCGGATAGAGAGTGGATTATGGGGGATTGGGATGCTCGTCCGCCTCGCTCTCGAAAGTGACGTATCGACGGCGCGACAGAGCACACTCAACCGTTGCGCCAGTAGGCTCAGGTTTTCTGGAAGGATTGCAAGTACCGATTTCCTGTGTCGCGGTACCAGTTGGGGCAAAGCACAGTGGCGACCATGTTTTGCGCCTTTGCAACCAGGCTAATTCTTTGTAGACTAGGTGAGATGAGGGCGTCCGACCATGGCGCTGCCGCGGACGCAATGGTGAGACGCTTTACCTTGCTTTACAGGCAAAAGACACGGCACGAGAGGCTGGCCCTGGAATGGCTGAAGCGGTTCGTGCTCGGCCGGGCTGGCGACGAACGGCGACCTGCGCCTGCACCTGCGTCTGCGCCTGCGTCTGCACAGCACGGTGGTTCCTGGGGCCAGCGTACGTCTATGGCGTCCGGAGTTGACGAAAACAAGCCCTGGGGACGCCGTGCTAGAGTTGCGTTGAAACGGGGTCGGGCGTCGAGCTTCTGCGGGCGATAGAGTTTGGTTGGCCTCTGATGCGGCGGGGCAGAAACAATGGAAAGCGACTCTAGAGTTTCAGGTGTCGGGTCGCAGAGAAGATGAGAGGGCGAAAGTCACATTCTATATACCAAGGGTGCGCAGGGCGAGCACGCGTACGAAGGGCCAAGCTGCAGGCTTTTTTCTTTTCAGCCAGCTGCAATTAGCCATCCGAGGGGCCATTCCCATTCGACTGTTCCGGGTTCTGGGGTGTGGAGTGACGACCACATGTTGACTCTCCCCGCAAAAAGAAACGTGAACCTTTCGCAAAAGGTGGTGTCGGCGGTGCGAGTGATGTGCTGTTGATGGCCAACGGCGGCATTTCTGGGCCTCGGAGCTATGGCGGCTGCATTTCCTGCCAGGGCTGCCAGGTTCACCCGGTTGGAGGGAGAGGCGGTGGCTTATGGGCATGATTATCGCCGCGAGTAGGACGCCTGTCCCCCTGGGCCGCCGAATACGCTGGTGCATGAGAGATGAGGGATGAAGGGGGGGGCGAAATCTCCACCAGCTCTTGTTGTGCCTGGCTGCCCGGGATGGGCCTTGTCCAGGGCATCCCGCTGTACATCTGCTGCGCCGGCCAGTTGCAGCCCGAGCTACTGTACGCAGTACGACTTGTTTTCTCTGGCAGGTTTTTTCTCACTCATCCTTTTACCAAGCTTTCTAGCCGAGATTGAACCAAGAATCAAACCATCCTGATCTTCATCACGCCGTGGCACGGCACGGCGAAGATAGGCTGGGTGCCCAACTTGGCGATCCGTCTCAGAAGCTACCGCGCTCCAACCGTTTCTAGAAGAATGCCGGTAGTCTAACCCCTCGAACCACCTGTAGTGCCACTTTTCCCACGCAGTGGAGTGCTGTTTTTCGGAAGGCTAAGCACCACCCCTGGCCAATTCGGGTCCTGTCGTACATAGGTAGCTGTGCGTGCGTGCCTTTCCCGAGTTTCGTTATCATGGGTGCGCTGGCAGCGTGCGTCGGCTCGGCTGTCTGTGCTTGCCGTTGCTCTGCGTGCGCTGCCTGACGCAAGCTATTTCGAATGCATCCATGTTTCGATCGCATCGTGCGCCAAGATTTTCGGTGACAGCGAAGGGAGCTGATCGGCCGCGCCGTCGTCGCAGTGGACACAGTCGCTGTCGGCGACCACAACCACGCACAAATCCGCCTCCTCCAACACGGGGGCTCGAAGGGGCCCCAGCGAGGTCACCAGCAGCCTGATGGGGGCAAACAATGTTCTGACTCGGCACTGCGTTTTGCTCCTTTGGGACTGCGTGTCCATTGTGTAGCCCTTCCAGAAATGGATGCAGCTTGTCCCAGTGGAGCCTCGCCGCCAACCCGCCCGACGGGACGGACGTGTGTCGACTTGTTTGTCAAACGCCCCTCGACTTGTGCGCCAGCCGGATCAATAGGTCGTGGACTGGGCCATGAGTCGGACAAGGGCATTGATCTCAGGGTTTCATTTCTGTCCGTTTCAAGAGACATGTGCCCTTGAATCAATCAAGTCACGGTGGTATTGACCCAACTGCCGAGCCAACCTGGGCCACGGATAACAATCCTTTCCATGGTTCAGGGTCTGGCTGCAAAACTAGAGTTGTGGTGGGCATGGCTCTCCCTCCATCTGGTGGCCCTCCAACACTGTTGAGATTTAGGACAGAATCCCAGTCAACGGTCCCGCTATGTGTTCAACCATCATGTTGACGAGGGTGTACCCGGAGGAGCAATCTGTCAATTATACTTGGCATTGGTCAACCTCTTTGAATAGGGATAGGGCCGTGAGTTGTAAAGAGTGGCTGCGAAGCTCAAAGGGTTCACACCACCTTTAACTCAATTGCCCCAGACAGTGCAGTTGTGGTGCAAAATATCAAAGTTGAACGGTTCACGTGACTATGGGCGCACGTGCCACCAGAGCAGAAGACTCAGAGGACCTTACCACGCCGAGACGTAGTCCAACGCCGTGATGCTGGAGCCGTAATATCGACAATTATCGTTTTGTCCGAGTATCGGTTGAATCTTTAGTGATTATATCGTCCTGTTGCGCTCGCTCCTTTCTGTGCGTGCCTTCCCCCTCCCGCGTTGGCTCGACGCAACGTGTCGCGATTGGATCCCCTCTCGCCCATGTCTTGCTTCAAAAGCTTTGGCTGACCAGCTTCCTCGCTCAACCAGGTCTCCTTCGACTCCAGCAAACATCTTGCGCCCGTCAGTTTAGTCTGCAGGACAGGATTGCTTCAGCCTTGCCGACAGTGAATCGCCCACTCTAACCCCCGCTCCCTGGCTCCACGGCTGCCCCAGCCTCCTTGTCGCTCGCCCAACCGATATCGACCTTTTCATGAGCTCTCAAGCTTGACGTCGCTGACGACGCCACCGACAACCCGGACTCCCGCTCCCGCTTCGCGATACAGCATCTCAAAGAGTAGTTTTTGCCAACGGGCCCATGCGTAGACGCGAGCTACCCCTCTCGTCCTTACGCTTGAACCTTGGGTGAGGCGCCAATCGACTCCG
Source organism: Calonectria pteridis (assembly GCA_022837005.1). NCBI lineage: Eukaryota > Fungi > Ascomycota > Sordariomycetes > Hypocreales > Nectriaceae > Calonectria > Calonectria pteridis. Next base: position 608,657 of record JAKZGU010000004.1, read on the forward strand.
CGCTTATCCAACCCCCACCGGCCAGCCTCGACCTCGCACACCAACTCTCACGACGGCCGATGAACGACATAGGCTGGACCACTTTTGCTATACACCACTCTCCCTCCACGCTCAAACACTGACGGTGCCCGCTCTTCTCAGCCGAGCTGCACGCCGGCGCCCACCTTTTATCCCTCCCTCCCCCTCCGGACCGACGCGACATTGAGCACCCAAATCTCTGCCGGCATGTATTCCCAGAACCATCAGCAGGGGCACAATGCCCGGCTGAATGGTGCCGGGCGAGGTATTCCCAACTTGCTCTACAATTATCAGCATTCGCAACACCAACACCCCTCTCAAACCCAACACCACCAAGGACTTCAGCACGACCACGGACTACCCAACACGAACGGCCTCGCCCACCACTCCTCTTTTCCTTCGGGCGTACTCTCCAATTCAAACACCTTCAACACAAACGCGCTTCAGAATGGCCATTCCACAACGGCACGCGGTGGACAGGGACCCCAGAACGAAATGTGGCAGGAGCAATTGCGCATGCACAAGGAGGCCGAACGAGCTCATACCGCCATGACCGATCAGCAACAACCGCACTACTATGCTAGGCTCAAGGCGTCGGAAAACAGAGGCATTGGCGGCCCTCCCGCCACCACTGGGCGAACCCAGGCGGACGGCGAGAACGACCCGGCTGACAGGAGACGGCCGCAGGCCATTGAGAAGGACACGAAGCGACAGGACTGGCACAACATGGACATGAGTGGCCAAGGGCTCCGGAACCTGGCCCCAGAGCTATTCAAGTACCAATTCCTAAATGAACTTTACATCGCCTCGAACAAACTCACCCGCCTCCCCAAGGAGATTGGCGAGCTGCGACAGCTGCGCCATCTCGATGCTTCTTACAACCAGATTTCCGAACTTCCTCCGGAGATTGGCATGTGTACTTACCTCAAGCAGCTCCTGCTGTTTAACAATAACATTCAAGAACTACCATATGAGCTCGGCTCGCTTCACCTTTTGGAGATGTTGGGCATTGAGGGTAATCCACTTGACCCAGCCGTGAAGCAGGAGATCATGGAAAAGGGAACCAAGAGTTTGATCAGCGCCTTAAGAGAAAATGCCCAGAGTATGTTTAAACCCACCCACGGTGCCAAAATGGTCAACTAACGTTGTGCAGTCCCTCTCCCTCCTTCTCCTCGTAAAGAGATTCTCATTCAGGAAGACGTTTCCGCAAGCCTGGAGAAGATCAAGGTCTTCTCCTGGAACATTCTGTGTGACAAATACGCCACTCAGCAGACATATGGATACACTCCATCCGGTGCCCTAAACTGGGAGTACCGAAAGGACTGCATCCTGGAAGAGCTTCGTATCAGAGACGCAGATTTCCTTGCCCTACAAGAGGTTTCCACAGAAGCCTTTAAGGAGGACTTCAGCCCCGAACTGGCGCAAATGGACTACAAGGGTGTTCACTGGCCCAAGTCCCGCGCCAAGACAATGTCGGAGAAGGATGCCCAGTCTGTCGATGGGTGCGCCGTCTTTTACAAGCAGAGCAAGTTTATTCTACTCGACAAGCAGCTGATTGAGTTTGCGACGATCGCCATCAACCGACCTGATATGAAGAACCAGCACGATGTTTTCAACCGAGTGATGCCCAAGGACAACATTGCCGTCATTTGCTTCTTCGAGTCGCGTTTGACAGGCGCTCGCATCATTCTCGTCAATGTCCATCTGACCTGGGACTCGGCCCTAGCAGATGTCAAGGTTATTCAAACGGGTATCCTGATGGAGCATGTCACGAAGCTGGCCGAGAAGTATGCCAGGTGGCCGGCCGTCAAGGACAAGAAGATGATTGTGCTTCCCCTATCAGATGACGGGGAAGCTCCTCCACCTCCCCAGGCCGATCCAGCACCGAGCCAAGAGTACCGGACCAACACAGAAATCCCCCTGCTGGTGTGCGGTGACTTTAATTCGACCGAGGACTCTTCAGTATACGAGCTTATGTCCATGGGCCGTGTCGCCCCTGACCATCTCGAACTCAGCAACTTTCAGTATGGTAGCTTCACGCGAGACGGTATTGAGCACCCTTTTAGCCTCCGAGACTCTTACGCCCACACCAAGCACACCGCCGACGAGCTACCTTTTACGAATTATACGCCAGGGTTTGCCGATGTCATTGACTACATTTGGTACTCGACCAATACGCTCGAGGTGGTGGACGTGCTGGGGCCTCCTGACCCCGAATATCTGAAGCGCGTGCCGGCATTCCCCAACTGGCACTTCCCCGCCGACCACATCCAGATCGCATCCGAGTTTGTCATCAAGGGCCGCAAGGAGAAGAAGCACCACCCCGACCGAGAACCTGATTTTGGCGGCGGCTCTTCCAACTCGCGTGGCTAGAAGACACATCGATAGCACGGAGCTGTCGGCGATACGACCAAGGGCGTGGAAACGGTTGAGCTTGGGTGGGACCTTTGACGCATACATCTGGATGTAGTGTTTTTGGTTTTGCAAATGGAGTTTAAGGATCTTTCACGGTTCTTGGGAGGGGGGTCGGTAAAGGTAGGTTGGGTGGATTCTGGGGGGGTGGTGTGCCTTGTCTGCGGTTATGTAAACGGTGGCAAGACTGTGGGGACGGGGTTGGCTTGGGAGGACCTGTAGGAACTGATGATATTTTTTGCACCAATATTTTGTTCCTCTTGTCCCACATGTGATTCTTTTTGTACTTGTACTTGTACTTGGTAAGGTCAGGAACCGGGCCAGCGTGATGAGATGAGATGAGACGAGGAAGCCATGAGGCTTTTCATTTCTATTCATGCATGGGGGAGATGCTTCTATACCGCCCAGTCCAGTGTAACAACAATGAAAGAAAAAAGAAATAATAAAGCAACAACCAAAGAGGAGTAAAGTCTATATATATCATGTACAAAAGTGGTGTGTGTTGTATCATGCCATCCATACCATATATACTCACAAAACGCCGGTTCCCAGAGCTCGCTCCTTTAGTGGAGCAGGATATCATAGCCGTCCTTGGTGATGCGCACCTCCTCCATGCCCAGTCCATACTTGCGCCGGATCAACTCAAAGATGATGAGCCCCGCGCTCGTGCTGGGCACCTGGCGGATGGCGTTCCACCAGAAGCCGCGGTACAGCCAGCGGCTCAGCGACAGGCCTTCGGAGGCGGCCTCGGCGGCGCACACGGCGTACGATTCCTGGTAGGCGTGGTAGTAGGCTCGGAGCATGCGCCAGCGCGGGCTGCGGCGGGGCTTCCTGCTCTGATCCGGACTCGACGAGGAAGCGACGGCAGCCTGGGCGCGCAGGCGGGCGGCCTTTGCGTCGAGCTCCTCGAGGTGGTCCCAGTGCTTGACCTGGAAGTGGGTGAGCGGGTGGAGGAGGACCTGCTGGCAAAAGGAGGCGCTGAGGCCGCCGAGCAGCAGGAACATGGGCTCGAGGGCGTAGTGAGGGCGGATGAAGACGTGGCCCGGCTCCGGGTGCTGGTGGGTGGGGCGCTTCATGGCGAGCACGTCGACAATGTCCTCGGCCAGGCCGCCGTAGTACCAGGTGACGAAGCGGTAGTAGCCCTGGGCCTTGACGTACTCGAAGGTGCTGAAGAAGATGGCGCTGCCCAGGCTGTCCTTGAGGAACGAGAGGCCCCATCCCGCAAAGATGCCCCGGAGCCCAATCTCGCGGAGCTTCTCGGCCCCAAAGCTCCACATGCTCCGGGGCTTGCCGCTCCCGTCGTTGAGCACCAGGTCCCGGTGGTCGTAGCGGGCTTGGAGGGCGTCGAGAGGCGCGGCCACGACGCTCTGCAGACCACCGGCGAGGAAGCCCGCGGCGAAGGTGTGAGCGGGCTGAGGCGGAGGGTAGACTCGCTTCCTGGCCTGGCCCGTCTCCTCGTGGAAGCGGGCGAGAATCTGCAAGTAGCTGGTGTAGAGAACGGCGCCGACGCCCACGTTTGCGATGAGCGGCGGCAAGATCTGGTGAGGCACGATGCCCCATCCCTGATGGCGGATGGCCGACGTCAAGACGCCCGGGGTGGTGCTCCGGGCAAGCAGCCATGCCTGGCGCAGGAGCTGGGAGAAGCGCGACGACGACGTGTCGGCGGCCACGGCATCCATGAGAATCCTGGTCTGGGCCTGGTGCACAACGCGGGCATAGGCAAGGTAGTCGACCCGGGTGCGAAAAAAGGCCTTTGCCGGGGCGCGGAAGTAAAAGGCAACGACCTGGGCGCTCAAGGCGCGGACACCAGCGGCCGAGGCGGCGGTTGCGGCATTGCTGCGCGGGTGGCGCTCCGGGAGGGCATCCCCGGGCATCACCGGAAGGACGCCCGTCTGCGAGTCCGGAACGTCATTGCGACGTACCGTCATTGCGACTCATTGCGAGCGGAGAAAGGGGGAAAAGCTCGGAAGGGGGGGAGAGAAATGAAAATCCTCTCGAGGTTCAACGATAAATTGCGGCGGCTTTGCCAAACGAAACGTTGATGCTGCGAATGACTAAGCGCCCCCGGCGGGCCAATGGCGGCCTCTGGACGCCGCATACTTTCCGTGTTAAAACGTCCTCAGGCCTAAGGCCAGCTGACTTCGCCATCACAGGATCACTTTAGTGGGCACGCGAGGTGTTTTGCACCTTGTGAACATGAACCCTTGCATTGTTTATTCCTTTTATGGGGGTTTCATAAAATAGACTTCGGTTGTCATATTTCGTAATATAATCTAACCCTTGAATGATCATAACGGAGGTACTTTCCTACGATTAGCATTGTACAATTATTAAAATAATTAACTATAATTTCTTAAGTAAAAATAATTATAAAAAGCCTAAAGAGATTATCTTTACAGGAATAAATTAATTCGGGGGGTTTTTTTTATTTGTTTTGGCAATTATTTTAGCAGGGCCCGATGTAGCAAAGTGTCGAACTGATAATCATTCAAGGGTTGTACTGTAAAGCCTTAAGTCAATGAGGGCTGGTAGGTTGATTGATCTTGATCTACCGAGCATGTTAGATCTCGACCAGAGCCCCGCCCGGCGCCGATCCGAACATCTGCACATGCCGTGTCGGACCACGAGCCCGAATGTGAAATCAGCTTCCATAAAGAGTTTCAAATGCCAGGCTCATCTAGTATCTGTCTATCTAGATGTTTTTATCTCGCTAGGTAGGCTTGTCTCACTGCTTCACATCCTCGGGCAGCTCGAACCGGCTCTTGTAGACCCGTCCATTCTTGATGACAGCCAAAATGCTCTTTTCACCCTCGTCCAAAATAGAGACGTCCTCGAGCGGATTGCTGTTTAAAATAAGCATATCAGCCGCAAACCCTGCCTTGATCTGTCCCAGAAAATCTCCCTGGCCCAGCATTTTGGCTGCGTTGACCGTTGCTCCCTGCAATACCGTCTTGCTGCTCAGCACCTGCGAGCGGATTCCAAACTCCTTGCTCTGCTCTGCCTGCAGCGGCCCCAGCAGATCTGATCCGTGGCAGATAGTCACACCCGCTTCGTATGCGATCCGCAGTGACTCCAGGCCCCGCTTCAGCATCTGCTGGTTCTTCTCCAGGTTGGCCGGTGGGAGAAACCCGGCGTACTTGTCAGAGCCCATGGCGGCGTAGGTGACAAGCGTAGGCGTGAGCCAAATGTCTCGCTCCGCCATGTACAAGGCCGTCTCGCTATCGATAAAGTTACCGTGCTCAATGCCCCGAACCCCATTGTCCACGGCGTGGCGGATGGCCTTGGGCGTGTACGCGTGGGCCGTGACATAAGTCCCATAGCTTTCCGCAACCTCGCAGATGGCTCGGATCTCTGCCCTTGTAAACTGCGTGTTTTCAATCCTGTCCGTCGGGGACGCAACCCCTCCGCCAACCATGATCTTGATAAAGTCGGCGCCGGTTCGGAGCTGGTCCCGAGCGCCGCGGATGCATTCCGGTACGCCGTCGACAACCGTAGAGAGGCCGCCCACGTCCCCGCAGCATACCTGGTGGTCGTGTGCGCCTCTACGGTCCCCGTGGCCTCCTGTTTGCGAGAGCGCCTTGTTGGCAATAAAAATTCTCGGCCCGGGGAACACATCGTCCTCGATGGCTTCCTTGAGCGCTAGCGTGGCGCCCCCGGTGTCTCTGAGGCTAGTGAAGCCCTTAGAAAGTATCTGGCCACAGAGATAGGGCTGTCGAAAGTAAGAGACCGCTGGATCGGTTCCATAAGTGCTGCCATTGAGACCGTCATCCCCAGGCACGGAGGTTATATGAATGTGACAGTCGATGAGTCCTGGGCATATATACTTCCCTTGGAGGTCCACGGCGACACTGTCCGAAGAGGCGGCTGCGTCAATCCCGACGGATTCGATCAAGCCACCCGAAATCTTGACCGTGGTCCCAGGGATGATCAACCCCGCGGTCACATCCACCACATTGGCGTTGAGGAATATGTAGGTCTGCTGAGGCGGCAGCTTCCACGGCTTGACTATCTTCTCGGGGATAGTCGTAGCCCCGCCAGGTCGGCCCATGGCCAATTGAAAAGCAGAAGGTTGGTGGACGGGGATTTTAGCCATCTTGTTCTATACCGAAGGAGACAAATTGAAATGAAATTGAGACAAATTCATCAATCCGATCAACCAAATGGCGGGGCGAGTTGGCCGAAATGAATGATAAGCAGCACTGGCCTGATGGAGATAGTGAACCCCGCGATCTTCCCAACAAGGAAACCATTTACAAGGATATCTACCATACAACCCTTGGATGTCTTGCTAAAAGACCACAGGTCTTACAACTTTTCGCTCAAATAAATAAAAATAATAGCTAAATAAATTTATTCTCATTAGGATTCTTTCTTAGGATTTTATTTTAGGATTATGTTTACTGCTTCAGAAATAGTTATTATTTTGACTAGGCCAACTTGTGCAGTGGCTGTCATGGGGAAGTACCTCTATGACAATCATTCAAGGGTTGGATTGTATATCCGCCAGAAAAATGGATACAAGAGGAGACGTCGTTATTGTTATCAAATGAGATGGTTTATTTTTATTCAAGCCGCCGTAACTCATACTACCATGACCCAATTGCGCCATCTATAAATTCATTCAGTATTTCCGCGCCCTGAGGTATTCCCAATTCTTCCATGCCGCTGTGCAATGTCTTCTGTTCAAGCGCACCCACTCTAAGCCTCCTGTGGTCGACCATCGAGCCACTTGCTCATGTAAGGGCCATCCAGCCAGAAGCCCAGCTTCTTGTAGTAGCTCCTCACACCAACACCAGAGATGACACTTAGCTTGTCGCTTCCATGCTCCTCCCGAGCAATCCTCTCAGCCTCCTCCATCAGCAACGTTCCGAAACCTTGGTGCTGGAACTTGCGCGGGTCTCGTGCGTGGACTGGCACGGCGGTGCCGTAGACGTGAAGCTCTCGCACCATACTGGTAGGTTGGCCAGTAAGCTCCTCTCGGAATGTATACTTTTCTGTGCACTTGCGCAATCTCAATAGAGCAACCAAGATGTCTTGCTTAGGGTCCTCGTAGGCGAGGAATGTCTCCCAGCCGCCGTTGGCGACGTAGTCTCTCCGCACCAACTCAATCTGGTTGGGTCGGATCTTGTTTTTAATTTCGTTCACACCGACTTCTCGGGTTCGCACGTCTCGGCAGATTGTGCCAAAGTCCTTCATTCGGGCCAAAGCCAACTCTCGCAAGTTGCCGTTTTCCACACCGGATGTGACCAGAGGCATAGGGATATCTCGCTGGACACGGTAAATACGGGTCCAGGGAGGGATCAAGGCCATGATTCTTGCCACCAGGTCGATCAGGCCGTTGGGGGTGTAGTTCTGGTATCGGCCTGTGCGCCACAACTCGTACAGACCAGTACCTCGGATGACAAGCGTAGGGTAGATCTTGAGACCGTCTGTTCGGAACGCTGGGTTCTCAAAGTACTCTCTAAATTGGTCAATATCACGCTCCATGCCGACATTGGGCAGGTCAGGCATCATGTGGCTGACGACCTTGTATCCAGCATCCTTGGCCCAGCAAAAAGTCTCAGCGACCGCGGCAACTGTGTGTCCACGGTTTGTGTCTCTCGCCACGTCCTCGTAAAGTGACTGCACTCCGACCTCGAGACGGGTGCAGCCATATCGCAGCATGTCAGTGAGATGAGGCTGCAGGCAGTAGTCCGGTCGAGTCTCAATGGTAATACCGACACACTTGACGTTGCTCATCTCGCCGGCCTCGACGGCTTCGTCGACATTTGTCGTCTGGTATCCGCTTAGGGCATTGTGAAGCTGGGCGATAAACTCCTCTCGGTATGACGCAGGCAGCGACATGAAGGTACCGCCCATGATGATATACTCGACCTTGTCGACAGAGTGGCCTAGCGACTTGAGCTGGTCGACACGGCCTCGGGCCTGCTCAAAAGGATCGTATCGAGCGCGGATGGCTCGCATCGATGTGGGCTCGTAACCGGTGTAGGACTGTGTGCTGTATTCAAAATCGGAGTCGGGGCCACCGGGGCAGTAGACGCAAATGTTGCCTGTGTAGGCAATGTGAGGGCATCGGTGCGGCTTGCACATTACGGCGACAACGGCAATACCCGACGAGGTTCGGATGGGCTTCGCGATGAGCTTTGGCAAGATGTACTTCTTGTAGTGTTCGGGGATAGAGGCGATGATGGCCGTGAGGGGCGGGATGTCCTTGAGCTTGTGCTTCTTGGCGAGCTTGTTTCGCAGGGCGTTGAGGTTAATGTTCTTGGGCGCGCGGCCAGCCTTGGAGGCTTCGTGCTCCTCAATGAGGGCGTTGGCGACGTCGGCGCAGCATCGCAGGAAGCGCTCGCTCTCGGGTGCAAGATCAGCCCCGCCCTTCTTCTTGGACGAGGCCGTCGCCGTCATTGTCACCGTTGCCATGGCTGCGGCAGTTGTCGGTACGAGTCGTAGGCAGTAGTCGCTTCTCTGTGCCACAGATTTGCGGGGAAAATTATGTTGATTCTCGCCCTCGAATAGCCCTTGGTGTGGGTGAATGAATCCTTGTCTGCCGCAGAGTACCCCTCCAAATATCAAAAAAAAAAGATCGAGATGTTAAGGTGGGGTGGGGCTGCTTTATCCACTCCGCTGCCTCAGATTGCAAATCGGTATAGGGTAGTTAACATTTAAGCCTATACTGATGCAATTATACTTCACATCAATATTAGAGGACTAAGTGGGGAGGAAGGGTGAAATATTGAGGTTTTTATTGTGGATTTTTAACGCGAATTTTATTTTATGGAAACCAAAACTAGGTTCTGCAAAGCATTTATCTCCGTTGCCTCCAGCGTTTGAACGCCACTTCTAACCGTGCAGCCGACGAACTTTTTAAGGTTGCACCAAAGCTTCAAGATAAAAGACCGGTTTAAGATTGACGTCGGAGTACGAAAAAGAATGCTGGCCCAGGCATGTGAATGTTGTCCATGACTCCGAGAAGGGTGTTATCGTCCGCCTTGCGGAACTGATCGATGATGGGAAGCTCATTGTAGACCATGCTGGCGGTTGGAACACCCCGATATTGAACGACGCGAATGCGAGCCTTATTTTCTTTTGTTTCAAACTCCGACTGAGCGTCAGGAATGTACAATGCCTGGTTTTGGCTTGCCATGGACTTCACGGGATCAACGGAAAAGAGCCCGCCGTCCTTCGCGTTGAAAACTAGCGGGTCGACGGCGTTCTCGTTGATGAATCGCTTGCCGAACCAACCCGAGCGCTCCAGGAACCCGTCCATTGGATTTTCAGTGTTGAATGAAGATCCCTTCCATAGTCCTATCAACTCCTCTGGAGTGACGGCGGGGAGGGCATCGAAGATTGCGAACGCCTCCTCAGTCGAGACTTTGCCTGCGGCGATGGCTTCTTCGAATGAAGGCATGTTGTTGCTGGTGATGAATTATTAGGAAATTGGAGATGATAAGTGAAGATGGAGGTTGTGTGTAGTTGTGAAATGCTTATAGAGATGGTAGTTGTGTGATAAATGTCCTCCTGCCCGCCTTGGAGCATTCGGGTAGACGTATTATATAGGCATGGTAGGAGCATACGATGACTTCGGATTTAGGGTCAATTATGTCCTCCGTCATCACTAGATAATTAAAGCCGAGTGGATTCTCCTCCGATAATGTTAATCCGATGGAGGCTGTACATGGACGACGAGTAAGTGCCACCGCTAACACGTCGATTCGATGCTGAACTTGGCACTGACTCGCCTTAGGCCTTTGTACTGTGGGCATCGTATAGCGGTTGGTGAAATACGATCCCCGCTGTTTCTTGCCCAAGCTCGCTTAGCTCAAAGCGGTAGGTGCGTAACGAACCGTTGAATCATTGGTATGAGATCATATAGGGATTAGTGCCAACCTAATACTGATCTGGTTTTATGATGGAAATTAGGCGACGGCTATCGGACAATTTTGCGGATATCTGCGGACTAAACTACATAACCTGGCATATGGCGGAGCCCCTCAAGATTGAACCAGGATAATTGGTGATACGTACTAACAAAAATAACTTGATGCCTCCACATTGCCTAAGCCTTCGCGGTTAAATAATGATCGTATTGTGGATTTTATTCTTGTTATAAGTAACCTTGAGGTCCAGTGTGGCCCCAATCAACACAATAAGCTCTGCGCAGCGGGGTCAAACAGCCAGGCTACAATGCCCAAGCATCTCCAATAGCCTCACACAATGTAGCGGAGATAACCTTCTAGAAAAAACCTTCAGTGTAGTCAGACTATCTTACCAAGACCAGCCTAGCCTTTTTCTCTCACCATCGGAAAGGTGAAAAGGGTTGGAGGGGCCGGTTTGGTTTGGGTCGGCATTTGGATTAGATTGGTGTTAAGGTATCCAGAAAAGTCAATACATATACCACCGGTTTTTTGTTTCACACATTTGCATTACACAGTGGTAGATTTTATTATAGGACGTGTTTTTGTAGCTAACATTGCCTGCCATGAGGCTGCGTTTTGTTGGCGGCCACCCGGCTAACCACCATCGCTGGCAGTGGATCTTGAAACTGCCTAAACGAGGCGCAGCTGAGACGTCTTTCAGCCGCACGAGGCACCAGTCTTTCCACCAACATCTCCAGAAAAGTGCGACGATGAAGGAATGAGCTTCAAACTTGCACAATATGCACGTTGGATACTTGAGCGTGCACATTACTCGCCATTAACGGTCATGGATCCCTTCGATTACGCGGAGGGCCCTCGCCGCCGAGGAAACAGACGGCTTGTCCTATCAATCGCCTCCGAGGTGGCCAAAGAGGCCTTGCAAGTTTTCGCAAGAGTAGTGTACGAGTTTTTATGCGCCTGGGTTTCATTTCTTCTCGTTCTTTCTGTGCAAATGATACCGTTCTGGTTCGTTGCATACTTTTATTTCACGCTGGGGGCCGACGCTCTTAAAGATGTTCATTGGGCCATCTTGGCGATCCCCGTCGTCATTCTTACGTACATTTCTCGATCTCTGTTCACGGTAGCCCTCAATTTCCTGCACTCGCTTGCCGAAAAACAATGGGGGCGTGCGTATTCGAGGAGAATACCAAGGTGGATGGTGTCAAAACGAGTACTGGCCACCACTCGAGATTTAAAAAGTTCCTTTTCTGTCCTCGTCTCATTTTATAATGGTTTGCTTTGGCTTTTCCGCCAGCCTAGGCGCTGGAGAGATTCGGCCAGTAGACCAAGAGACACGATTTGTCTAGTTTGCAAAAACCTCAACCAACACCAGAGCTACAGCACTAGCACGACGATCAAATATCATGACCTTTGGAATACTAGAGCAAGTTGTGTAATTTGCGCCACACTTCTTGCCGGGGTAAGTCGTCATTATCCCCCGGCTGATACATCAAACCGGTTTTATTTCCAGTGGAAGCGATATCGCCCTGGCGACGAAATTCTTTTGACGTGGGATAGTGATAAAAGGACGCTGATTGTCGAGCTGCCAAATGTGATTACCGCCTGGCCTCTCATGTCATTCTACTGCTTAGGAAAAGGACCAGATCTCCCGTTTATATCTTCGCCAAGAGCTGCTGTGGATGACACGCAGTCCGAGGCAACGATGCATCGGGTAATGTCGTGGATTTTGGCATGCACAACAGAGCATGAGCATTGCACCAGAAACCAGCCAAAGCCCCTGCCGGATCGCGTACTCGACATCGGGGACTCGCATGACTCACCGATTAGACTGATTGACACCCGGAATGAACTAGGGTACTATGCTTGCCTTAGCTATTGTTGGGGCCGGGCTGAAAATTTAAAAACTCTTGACAGCAACAAGGAGTTGTTCATGTCTGGAATTCCCATGGATATTCTACCGAAAACTATTTTCGACGCTGTTGTTGTATGCCGACGACTTTCTATCCGGTACTTCTGGGTAGATGCCCTTTGCATCGTCCAAAACTGTGACGAAGACCGAGAGAGGCAGCTCCCTAAAATGGCATCCATTTACGAGAATGCCTTCATGACCATCGCGGCAACCAAGGCGAAAGGCCACGAGGAGGGCCTACACTCTGACACCGAAATTAGAGAGGTCTACCTGGATCGTATTCCAGCTCAGGAGATAGGACATGAACTCGTGGATGATGTTTTCGTGCGATTGGAGTACCAGGATAACGGCGGCATCAGGCACTGGGACATCCCAAGTCCTGACCAACAACACGAGGAGGAATGGCCGCTGCTCACTCGTGCCTGGGTTTTCCAGGAACGCCTTCTTTCGCCACGAATGCTTCATTTTGCAAAAAGGGAACTTGTGTGGGAGTGTCGCACCGGTGTCTTTTGCGACTGTGGTCGAGAACACGAGAAAAAGTCCGACGACCTAGAGTTTCGAAGGCTCGTCAGCAGCAATTCAATCAAGACGAGCAACGCAACCCCAGCCGAATTACGGGCACTCTGGTATGCGATTGTAGAGAGATATTCGAAACTTCTGGGAAACCTCACAAACGAGAGCGATGCTTTCCCAGCACTTGCAGGTCTTGCCAGTCGCATCTCTGGTCTCCTAGAGGACGAGTACGTGGCCGGACTATGGCGTAGCAACATGGTGGAGGGCTTGTTGTGGGCTTGCAAAAACGAGAGAAGCGACAAGTCCAAGGGCAAGCCAGCGGCATGGCGTGCCCCAAGCTGGTCATGGGCGTCCATGATGGATGAAGTATCGTACAAGCACAGCACGCTGGCAGGCTGGGCGAGACCAGTGCTGAAAAATATCCATGCTCGCGTGATCAAGGTTGACTGCACTTTTGCAGGCCCTCGGCGGACTGGTCCGCTGACTTCAGCGGCACTGACCCTGTCTGGCTGGGTGTCGTTTGCCACGGTTTCTGCTCGGTTCACGGACAGGGAGCACTGGCTCACGGGGGAGATGCAGCGGATTTTCCACTACGAGCTTGTCTGGCAACACGATGGCCATGTGTCGACTATCTACCCAGACCACCCCGAAGACATCGTGGATGGGGAAATAGCTTTGTGTTTGAGACTCGCAAGGACCGACGACCGAGATTGGTACTTGGTACTGGTCAAAGAACCATCGGCGTTTAACACCTTCAAAAGACTAGGACTGTACCAAGGTGGTGATGTGGCTTGGAATTGGTTGTCTCCACAGAGCTGGCGCCGGCGGGCTGAGCATAGATATCATGAAGAGAAACGTGTATTACGAATTATATGATGGAGCGATCCGGATATGAAGACACTACTATGTAGAACCATGTCCAAAAATGATATAATGCCTGGTCAAAGAGTTGTTTTTCTCTCTCTCTATAGTCACGCGCTATCTCTTCACAATTCCCATAATCTCACATTCTTGAATGCTGATCGTCGCACCCGCTGGCTTCAGTGAGTTGACCACAGTTTGTCCTTGCCCTCATTTCTGGGGGGTTCTAATTACCTAAACTTTCATCTGGAGAACACATAGATGCATATGCATGGCCATGACAGAACCGGGTATTTTCCATGTTTTGCCCTACATGTCGTTGGGTACACGTGAGAGAGGAACATGATTTAACTCGTAGGTAGGTATTTGTTGTCATCAATTTACGTCTACAAATTCCCATTGTGGGAACAAAAATATACATCCAACGCCGCCATGTTGTTAAATCCATCATATACATCGTTAAGCATTTGTCTCATCCCACCTGATCCATCTCCGTATGATCTCGTCCACTTTGCGGACACCCTCCCGAGTCGCCTCCACCTCAAACCACTCCCGATGATCCTTTCCGCAGGCTTCGCAGTTGTCCTTGTTGGAGCGCAGGCCCATACCGCCGAGCTCAATGTGGATCAGCCGCTCGACGCGGTGGCAGTGAGGCGTCATGTGTGGAACAACGCCTGAAGACTCGTCGGCGTTGGAAAGGTATGGGTAGTATCGCAAGAGTTCGATCTCGTACCCGCACTGGCGCTGCCACTCGTTCATGCGGCGCTGGACGTTGGCCGCGCGCCCAATCTTGAGCATCATCGTTTTGCCCTTGGTGGCGGTGCTCTGGTCGGCGAAACGGGATACCACGTCGCTTGGTCTTCGGGATCGGTTACCAGGAGAAGGCGGCTTGAGGAGAGATCGCGCAGCATCCACTGGTGGTGCAGAATCCGAGGTCGGTGTAAGCCAAAACATGTAGATGAAACCGGGCTCCTCTGAGTCGACAAATGGGCGGTCGAGCTCAGCCTTAAGGGCCGCGGCGGTGGCGGCATCAAGCGTGTCGGGTATCAGCTCTTGGGGCTTGCCCGAGTAGGAGCTGCTGGATTTTCGGGATTTGGAGCTCCTCCCTGAGGAAACTGGCGGTACGCCCAGGCGTTGGCTGTTGTGACTTGTTCGCGAGTCTCGTCGCGAAGGCGGGACAGGAATTGACGTTCGCTGCACAGGCCGGGGCTGTGGTCGCGAGGGACGAGGTTCTGGGGCTTCCTCAATTGGAATGGAGAAGCAGCAGCAAAACTGCAGACTGCTGTTGGGTTTGGATTGTGAAGTGGTGGCAGGCCTAAAGCTACCGACTCGGCCGTTGCTGGATTTTCCGTCATCTCTCCTTCGCTTGGGCTTCCCGTCGAGATCTACGAGACCCAACCGGTCTGCCAAGGTATCTATACTGGTACGGCCTTCGAGAATGGGTGTCGCGGTGCCCCTGGGGCCCGGGCTTGAGTGAGCGGATCGACTCGCTTGCTCCTTGTGCTGCCAGCAGTACAGGCTCTCATCGCGCGGATCGGGCGTCGAGGGCCGGCCGCTGGGCTTGGGCTTCGCGCCGCTGGCGGGGCGGCGACATGGACGGCCGGCGGAGGTGATGCCTCGACATGTCGTGTTGGGATTCAGAGAGTCGGTGCGACCGATGAGCGACTCGGGGGTGTTGGCGACAAAGGGCATCGTTGTTTAGTGTGTGAGAGTGCCGTGAGAGCGAGCGCGGGCGAAGTCGCGGAGGGCAGGCTTCTTAAAGAGCGGTATGTCGTCTCGTCAGGCCGAATTTGGATGGAGTAGCGGTGTCTGGTGGAGCAATTCCCCAGTGAAGCTGGATCAAAGGAGCCCAAGGGGGGCCTTGGCCTTTTGTAAGAAAACAAGGCCCGATCCAAGTAGCCGGGCAGATGCAGCCCGCCCTGCAGCCTGGCCCAGAGAGGCCGTGATTCACTGTCATGGTTGGTCGGCGAAGCGCTGCCCGGCGGCGATGGGCGACATGATGGCGGCGCTGTGGCTGAGCCATGTGGCTGTGAATGGCCTCAGTTGGTCCCGAGGCCTCTTTGCGTTGGCCGACCCATATTTCCTGACGAACACCCTGGCAATTGCCAGCAGTCATTTGCTAGACAAAGCAGATCATTTGAACAAGTCAGGAACGTGGATCGTGGTTGACAACGCATACGAGTTCTGTTGTTCGCATGGAATTGGGCGCCACCATGCCATGTCATGCGGGTTCGGTTGGCATTGATCCCGTGTCATTGGTAACGTACCTGAATTGAAAATGCAACCGCTATACTGAGCCATCGTTGCCCAACCATCCTCTGTTCTCATCTCGTTTCCGCGGTGGGTGGTATTGAGATCAAAGGAGGTTTGTTGATGGCCGATCGTGGTCATGACTAGTCTGAGCAGTGCCCAACCCTAGTATATTTCCTTGAATCCAGATGGGCCCTCGTGGGTCGTTGCGCAAATAAAAAAGCAACCGGACATATCGCACTTCAATCATATGTCCGACAAGAAGAGCTCAAAATACTAAAAAAACATCACCATCAGGGATCTTTAGTCACGATGCTTCAGAGCACTGTCGCCGCCCGGAATAGGGTAGCGGCGACAGACCCACTCGATCCCGCTAGCGGCGCCGACAGTGGAGCAGTTTGTCGGCGCTCTCATGATGGGCTTCATCAAAATGTGTTTAAAAGAGCCAATTCCTCGAGTCCGTGAAATCTGTTTGATCAGTAAAATTCAGATCGCATTTAAGAGAGCTTTGTACATACAATTGCAATCTATCTCACAGTTCCGTCGCTTCATCACATCATGGCACCCAAGTTCATCAACAAGCTGCAAAACCAGCGCGTCCTCGTCTTAGGCGGCTCGACTGGGATTGGCTTTGCCGTGGCTGAAGCAGCCGTTGAGCATGGCGCTCATGTTGTTCTCAGCAGCTCTCGCCAAACAAAACTGGACAATGCCGTGAGTCGCCTCCAAAGCCACATCGAGTCCAACGGCCTTGTGCCTCGCGAAATCACAGGCAAAACATGCGATCTTTCCAACCCCGACACGCTCGAGGACAACATCAAAACCCTTTTGGAGTTTGCCACCCGGTATGGAAAGATTGATCACGTCGTTTACACGGCGGGTGATGCTATCCGAACTATTGATCTCAAAAAGGTAGAGCTGAGCGATGTCTCAAAGCTCGGCATGGTGCGACACACAGGGGCCATCATCCTAGCCAAGCACCTACCCGAGTACATCAACCAAAGCTCAAACAGTTCTTTTACTTTGACCGGAGGCACCATGTCTTGGCGCCCCAGTCCGGGTTGGTCTGTGATGGCGGGCGTTGGAGGCGGCGTAGAGTCTCTTGCGCGCGGCTTGGCCATTGATCTGAAGCCCGTCCGTGTCAATACCGCCATCCCAGGTGCCATCCACACCGAACTCTTTGACACCATTCCCCAGGAACGACTGGAAGGGGCGTTAAATAGTATGAAGCGGAACACTATCCTGCGCACTGTGGGCACGCCAGAGGAGATGGCGGAGGTGTACCTTTATTTCATGAAAAGCACCTATGCGACCGGCACAAGTGTTACGGCGGACGGCGGAAGATTGGTGGGCGATAGCAAGGATTCCGACATTACTATTTAGTTTGAGTGTTAGATAGGTACATTTGGGAAATCTAAGCAGGGAATTCGAAATCGATGCATTCATCCACTTTGGGCCATCTGTCGCAGGTTCGGAGCAGCCCTCTGGACCCGTCAGCTTTGTCTTGCAGAATGCGACTTTCGTCATCTGTAATGTAGAAAACGAGGCCGTTGCGAAATTTTCTGCCAATGCCATTGAGTGTCTCTTTCATGCGCTCAGAGGTGAATAACAAGACTTCTAGGTCATCTCGCAATGTGGAGTCTCTCTTACTAGCCGAAGAGGATTGGACCGACGTAGATTGCTTCTTTTTCGTGATTGACGGACAGAAATACTCCATTACCAAGATACGACCGATTGTGAAAAGCATCGAGGAAAGATGCGGATTAATGGCGAAGTCTGTCGATGCCCGTGATGCATCTCGGAGAATGGACACGCTGTTTCGGGCTGCAGAGACGCAGTGCGGCCAATTGGTTGAGAGATCGGTCTTTTCGTCGAGAGTCTCACCATCACAGAGGGGCCTGTGATATAAGAGAACGGCACTGAGATTCATGATGACGTTTAACCAGACCACGTTCGGAAAGTCATGATAGTCTGCGGCGGCAAGGTCTGTTGCGGAGCGAGGGAGTATGAGGCGGATCCTCACGAAGCTTGATTCCAGCTCTTCAAGCTTTGACTTTTGTTGTTCAAAATCGTAATCCAGCGCATAGATAATCTCGACAACACGACCAAGAAAGATGTAGCCAAGTATGACGAATTGTAACAAGGTTGCCGTTTTCTTTCGAGCGTTCACTTGGATTGAAGTGATTAATCGATCCAAATTCCTTGTGTACAGAATGGGGGACTGGTCGGGAGGTTCTATGGTAGACTGAAAGGAGTCTTCATCCATCGGAAAGTTGACTTTCAATTGCCGATCGTCAACGCCATGAACGAGGCCGACGGGGAAACACATCGCCCTGTCTGAGATGAAAAGCAGCCAGACACTCCGGCGACACTGCTCCATTTCAATCCAGGATTGGCGAGGCTTTGGCACGAGTGCATTAGGTACCATCTGCGTCGCACTATCCAAGATGCTATAGCCAGCAGTCACTGCTCTGCGCCATGCCTCTCCCAAAGTTACCCAGGCAGCTGAATATTCTGTTGTAACGATAGCTTGGAAAATAATAAAATTGGCAGAGATGATGGCTTCGAGAGCGTTGTCTTGAGAATGGAGCGCCTTGGTGAAGAGAGCCCTTGCCTCATTGTACCAGTCCATCTGAGACTCCTGGATTTCGCGATTCGGGTGAGCACTTGCTGATACAGCAATGATGGAGAAGAAGAGGAGAGGCGAGTCTTCATAATTTAAATTGAGTTTTGAGAGCAGTGTTGGCTTATGAATTAGTGGCAGGTATTGGTAAAACTTTTCGAAATACAAATCTACCAGCTGTTTTAGTTGATCAAGTGGGGGCAAGGTAGTCGTAGAAGAAGACGAGGCTGAGCTCTGAGGGGTTGGGATACCCAAGTCATTGTTTGACGCGGGATCCTGTTGTTCCTTGTCAAGGCTAATGGGCGGTGCCACGCCACTATCTTGAAGGAGAGTCGCATCCTCAATGGATGGCCAGTCGAGTTGAGCGCTGGCGTCAAAGGTGTCGACCGTTGGGGCCCAGTTACCAACGTCTTTCTGGGAATCTAGTCCAGTAACCGGCAGCCATTCGTTTGAGAGCAAGGTAGACAGTGTTTGTGACGGGGCTCCAGCATAGAAACAGATGTCACCACGCTTACGGCATGATAAACAGCTGGGGCGTTCGCCCTAGCGGATGCTTAGCGTTAGATTCAAATGACAGGGGAAAGCGCTTACATTGCACTTTTTCTTCCTGGAACGACATCCCGTGCAGACATTATGCGACTTTGCCAAAGATGACATCGTTTATGAGCAGCATGGTTGCGAGGGCTTCACTGGCGCGGCGGCGAGACCCATTGACGTCACGGAGCTAAGGGCCGGATTTAAGCATACCATAAGACGGCTTTCACGTGACAAACCTTTCTTTTGCTCTGCTGGCGACGAGCATAGATGCGACGCCTGTGCTAGTCACTCTATCGCATCGCTGCTTGAATCAAATGTTGGCCAACTCTGGAAGTCATACTTGGAAGTTGAATTCTTGGTAATGAAGCATAGGGATCTGTATTAGACATGGGCAGTAGTCATATCATTTAAATTACACGTATTCATTAATTGATGGCTCTCCTTTTAAACTTTGCTATTTGCTTGAAACATGCTCAACTGCCGCGCATCGGTAGGCTGTCATGAGATCCCATGCTCAAGAATGCTAGTCTAGATATAGTGCGAGTTGACAAATAATCCGGACCCTTGACCCGAAACAAATCTGGGCAATTTTGTAATGAATATGATCTAAATGGATATTTTTATGCATCATCCGATCTATATCACCGCGTAAATCTGCATCACTGCTGCACTAGCTCGTATTGTGCAGATTGGCGTGATAGATGGGTGGGCCATCAAGGTACTCAGCAATAGAAACCAAGCCATAAAGAGATATTGACGCGGAGGTCTTGATGAGTTTATTGCTGTTTAAAACATCCCAATGCCGAGTCTGATGCGAAAAATCAAATCTTGATGGCTTCTAAAAGAAATGCGCCTTGCGCCTCATAGCCTTCTCATGTGTGGCTCCCAGTAACCTTTGCCTCAAACCAGGGCAATTCTCATGCAAAATGCTGTCTATATGAATGCGATCTCAGCGACATCCATCTCTTGAATAACGGTACTTCCTTTGACGACAAGTAATTTAGACCTTGAGCGCAAGGTGCATCGTGGCCAGCGCTGATACGTTGGGCGCATCCCGGGCGCGCACCTTGATGGCCTCGATTACAATGACGTCGAACTCATGCGTGCGACTCAAAGCGAAGGAGATGGTGCCTGGCTCAGAAAGTTGAACCCGACGATGCCCTCTGCGACGACAAAATCCTGGCCTGACGACGGCCTCGAGTAGAGGGAAACCCGGCGACCGATGATGCCTTCGTTGCCAACCTCGAGCGACAGCGGCTTGTCGAGAGATAGCTCCACAAACTCATCTTGGACGACCCTGGGGGCGACTGGGAGGGAAAACTGGCGAAAGAGCCCGCAGTCGCATGCGTTTCGGGTAAGGTCGCCGCTAGAGCTGTAGTTGCAAGGTCAGCGTGGGCCGGGGACAAAGTTGGGAACCTTGATGGGGAGACGAACTGGATCACGACGTAGAGGTCAGAGAGCGACTTCATATCGCAGGCTTCACTGGGAGTGAGTCTGGCATGAGTCGCCGTGTTGCTGCCAGGACTGCCTGGAGTGTGGAATGCGAGATCGCCGCAGATGTTTGCCTGGGGACTGACGCGGTGGATGGGAGGGTTGAGGGCGGCGAGAGCGCCTCCTCGGGGTCGGTTGGTGTTTTCCGGGCCGCACATGATGGATGGATGGATGGAGTATAGGAGGAGGAGGTGATGAAAGAAAGCCAAGGTGAGTAGGATGAGAATGAGTCTGGGAGCAGAAAAAGGGTCCTGGTGATGTTTTAAACCAGCACAACATACGATGACCATCTCAATTATACGCCATGGCCACGAATCTAACTCACTCGCCACGTCCCGAATCTAGATCACGGCCACCGCGACAAGAGTCCCATGCTTGGCCCTTGTGACGTGACGGCTCCCCTGAGAAACTTGCGCAGTCGGGCGGATCCAATCACGACGCCGCATTGACTAGCGTCGCGCCCAATCGGGAAACACTTTGTGAGCAAGTTTGAGGGAAAATGCTCACCCTCAAATACGTACTCAAAAAAAGCACACCCTGGCAGATCGGGACCAAGCATATTTATACCAGACTTATGCTGAGCGGGGTCTTGTATTTCTAATAGATGCGTTTTCCCCTCTGACGCAATTCCGAGTACCCCGGACGCCGAGGGGCGAGGGGCGAGGGGGCGAGCTTCGCTACATATGTCTGCCATGCTACCCCTCTTCTCTTCGTTCTCTCCCTCTTTCTCCTGCATCTACCTGTTCAATTCTTGCTCTTGAGTCATATTTTGCGCTTGAGCTAGATTCAATCGCGTCCCTTTTGCTCCCGAAACCATGTCTGTCACCACCTACACCCTCCCGGCGCTGCCTTACGCCTACGATGTGAGCTTCTCCAACCCTTTTCCCTCAAGTTTCCCGCGCCAGAATATGCCATGGGATTCAATTCTTCTTCCGTCTTGGTCAGAGCTAACTTGTGCAGGCTCTCGAGCCCAGCATCTCGGCCCAGATCATGGAGCTTCACCACAGCAAGCACCACCAGGCCTACGTCACCAACCTGAACAACGCCCTCAAGTCGTACTCTGCCGCCACCTCCTCCAACGATATTGCCGGCCAGATCGCCCTCCAGGGTGCCATCAAGTTCAACGGCGGTGGCCACATCAACCACTCTCTGTTCTGGGAGAACCTGGTCCCCGCCAGCTCCCCTGACGCCAACCCCAGCAGCGCCCCCAGCCTGTTGGCCGAGATTTCCAAGACCTGGGGAGGCCTCGAGGCTTTCCAGGCCGCCTTTACCAAGACCCTTCTCGGTCTCCAGGGAAGTGGCTGGGGCTGGTTGGTCAAGGACTCGCACGGCCTGCGCATTGTGACCACAAAGGACCAGGACCCTGTCGTGGGAGGCGAGGTGCCCATTTTCGGCGTCGACATGTGGGAGCACGCCTACTACCTCCAGGTGAGCAGCCGCGTTGTGGAATCTACAAGAATAACAAGTTCACTGACACGCTTTGATGTAGTACCTCAACGGCAAGGCTGCTTACATTGAGAACATCTGGAAGGTCATCAACTGGAAGACCGCCGAGGCCCGCTTCACTGGCACCCGCGAGGACGCCTTCAAGGTGCTCAGGGCTTCCATCTAAGAAACACAACAAAGTAAAATAGAATAGATGACGAAATGAATGATTCCTGCAATCTTATATTGAACAAAGTCTCACAGCACCCCTTGCTCGTGTCCCATCGTTCCCGACACCACTTTTGTGTGACTGTAGCAAATCTTGATGAAAGACATCAAGTTGACCAACCTTAAGATGAGACAGGTCTCGGTTAGCCACAATGGCGACGGCCTCCTTATTGTTTCATTCGCATACGGAATACAGAAGTACAGAAAAGAAATGAGTGCATCGTGAAACTGGTTAAATGAAAGAATTGTGGCATAATAATACAATCTGGGGCCACGCCAGTACTCATATTGCGCCATACAGCTTATTTTTTCGCCTTGTCCTTCAGTACAAACATCTCCCCAGTCCAACCGTATGCCCGGTTGAGTCGCCCGCCGAACCTTCGAGCTACTTGGATGGCTATCCTGCCCCTGGGATGAGGCTCATGAAACTGGATGCTCCGGTCAACATCCAGCTTGATTGGGGAAAACTGCCATACCGATCCAAATAGCTTCTCGGCCTTGAAACCAACAGAGACCATGGCGTGAAGAAAGTCGTTCCACTGGACTTCACCGGGTCTTTTGTTCGGGTCTGGACTACCCAGAATGGCACCAAATGCTTTGAGTGCGCGATTGTCAACAGCGATAGTCGCATCATCCCATTGTTCAGATTTGAGATCCTCTGATTCATCTCCTGAACTGGATTGCACCTCGGGAACCCTCCCTTTAGTCTTCACCTTGACCTTGGGCCGGGGAGAGACAAGGCGTGTCTGGTGGATCCATGGTATCAAAGGGATCTGAGAATGAAACGACTGGTTGGCTGATATCTGGTCTCGGCTTAGGCTTTTTGATGCTCTTCCGATCAACCCATTCGGGTGTCCTCCGAAGCTCACGATAGCTCGCAAGGAGGCACTGGGCGGGTGTGCCATCCGCATGAATACCCACTTCCTTGAAATGTTTATCAATTTCACACCAGAATTTATCCAGGTTGGCTTCGGATCGCCTCATGATCTGAACATTTTCCCGACCGTGTCGTTGATTGATTGGGTATGAAAACTTGCTTGGGGTCGGCCTGGCCAACTCCCCTGCGTACCTCAAATCTCTGCTCTTCAAAGCATCCAGGACCCTGACCCGAGACTCGAACGTTTGCCTGTATCTCGCTTTGAGCTCAGGCTTCCTCCTTATAAACTCGAGCCTCAGGTCCGAAGCCCATGGTTGGAAGAGCGCTATCTGCTTTATGCACTGGGCGATGATGGCTAGATCGCCAAGCATTGACTCGGTGTAAGATGATATCATGGCTCGAATCACTGGTTGGGATTGGATCATGTAGTTAATGGCGTCGACTATAAAGGGAAGAGCGCTCCAGGATTCCGGGGAGTTGTCTTCCCACATCAGTGTAAACATTCCCAGCAAGCGTCGTTGAATCCTGGACGTGCAGTCTCTCCTATCAATTGTGATAAAGTATGGCTTTTTGGTATCATAAGCACAGCATTTCAGTCTCGGACAGCGCAAGTAGTAACGGCGCAGCGGCGGCGAACTCGACGCAGCGAGCTCCATCAGATGGTTCAGGCATTTGGCAGATTTCTCAAGGTAGTAGCGGAAATAGAGCAAAGCATCCATGTACTCTGGAGGGAGCTCGCATGTGTCCGAGAATGATCCTGCGTACTTTTTCTGGATCATCCGTAGCTCCTTTGCTTGCTGGTAGAGGCCATCAAAAATATCAAGCCTCAGATACGCATCCCGTAGCATGTATTTAACTACGCGGGCCCAAAGAATGGTGTCTTTTTGTGCTTCAATAACGGGATGAGCCTCACCATCAATGCTCTGGAGCATCTCCTTGCAGTGGTCTCTTGCCTCTGAAATCTCCTCCTGAAACTACCATGGATCTTCCCGTAGGGCCAAGAGATGGTCTTCTGCAACAGTGGCTTTAGCACCGAGGATGTTCTCGATATGTATCATATCAAACTGTGAAGGAGTTCCATATTGAAGCTCCAGCACCATCGAATCGAGAGCCTTGAGTTCGAGCGCATTGTTTTCCAGATCCATCGTGGGTTCTGGCAGAATAGGGAACGCTTTGCTAACGAGCGCATCTGTTGATGTGTCATGAAGGATTTCTTGACAGCATCCAGCAAGAAAGTCGTACAATCGGTCCTGCGCCTCTAGTACATAAAGGCCATCGCCAAGGCCGAAATTCATAGGGGCTGCGGCTACCTCGTCGGAATCATTTGACACTACCTGGCCGTAATTTTCCGCAGAGCTTGCATTGTGAAGTAAAATTAAATGGTCTGTTTCAACATGCTCTGGTAGAGTGCCAGTGAGGATGGCGTCGGCTATGACGGCGTGGTCGAAGGAGGAGAAAACGGACGGAGGGCTGCGGCCCCGGGCGTTGAGCAGCAGCGGTAAAGACCTGGTCGGCAGCAAATCTTCTTGGTTAATAAAAGGGCACAGAAATTGCTTCCTGAATCTCTTGAGGCCCTTGCCATGCTTGATGTAGGCATGGTAGATACTATAGTAGTCGGGACGATGCGGAGCCGGTATGTCGGGCCAGACTTTTCGCAGAATATGAAGTCTCTGTGACCTAGTTTTCTTGCTCCATCGCTTTCGGATCGCAGCTTCGTGGCGTTCTAGGATAGCTTTCAAGGTGTTGTATTTTTCAATAATCTTCTTGGATCTCCGCTTCGCTTGCCGGCGCGCCTCGGTCGGGTCGATGATATTTGGAGCGTCTATCCTCTCCAACATCGCCGTATAACATCGACTGGTTGCTCCCGGAGTCCGACTCTTCATGTTTATTGTAATATCTATGATGAAGTGTATCGAATCAAGATAATGAAACTTTGAAAAGGCGGCGTGTTTGGCAGCTGGCGTGGAATGAATGTTTTCACTAGCTTTGGGAATTGGCCGAGGACACAAGATTTGAGGTAGAAACGCAGGTGTTCCATGTTCCCCAGGGACAGTTCAAGCACACGGCTCCAGCCGGAGCTTGATGGATGCGTCTAGATTGGGTCATCGGTCAATTCGTACAGGGACCTAAGGTATTGTGCAAGTGCCCGTCCATCCCGCCAACTGCAGCTAGTCTGCAGTCCCATACACACTGCAGTGCAGCCAAGTTGTAAACCATGACTTGATTGGTAGATGTCACCTCACTACAAGCCAAATGCAAGACTTTATTTACTTTTTCCTCTTTGATTTCTTTTGTTTGGTTCAATAGTCGCTGGGCATTCGTTTCTTTTTTTTTTAAATATCTCTGCACGTCTGTTGGCGATTGTAACCACAAGGGCGAATCAGGCTGCACCTCCGTGCATGGCCCTTGTTTTTTCTCGCCTCTCTAGTGTAGCATTTTTTCAAGTCACTGGCCATAGATACTCATCATAGGCAGCCACTGTAGCCGACATTGGTGGCTGGAATCACGAGTACCCAAGGACTTTGACACCCTTGCCTGTGCTCTTAAAGAGGAGCATGTGCAACGTCAAACGGCCAAGGGCTAGTTTCATCGATATGCACTATTCACCGCCAAATGCTCTGGTCCTAGTCATAATACCACTGGGCTATGGGACGCGTTCAGACTTTGAAGCCTTGTACGAGGCTGCATTTGAAGCCAAACGCGTCAAGGCCATAAGCATGGTGAGCCTGCGCTACCCAAGCCACGCAAAACATGTTGTCTTAGTTTACAAACGCACCTACAGAGCCTTATACGTCACTATGGCCTTATCGTCTTCGCCGTGATTCGAAGGCATGCATCCTGCGGAGACGAGCCGTTGTGGTGGGTGTCAGTCTACAGATTAAGTGATATGACTCGTCGCACCTACCTGGTCATTACGGGATGGTCGAGCCACACGACAAGCGATCGGCCTTAATCTGAGCTTAGGTGAAGACGCCGAACCCCCAGCTCCTTGCTGATCAGATTGGAATGTGTTAATTTTGTGAAAAAAACCGACAAGTCAGATCTGGATCGGACCGGCTGATCCACCACAAAAGCATCCATGCCATGGTTGGTGGAATTGCTTGCATCACGAGGTCACGGCCAAAACCTGGCCCAGAAGCAATGAAGGAGTCAGCCTTTTGACTCGCCTCTCAATAGTCCTGGCGCGTATCTTTAGAGGCTTGCCAATCTTGTACGAACCAGTACTCTCGGGCTACTGTTAGCTGGATGTAGCCCATGTGCCAGCCATTCAATTACTCCGCCATGCTGTATTACTGTGGTTGCTTGCATACAGGCTACTTAAAGCAAATGAATGGATTATGAAGCAAGCCCATCCCCGCCTCTTCCATGTCGAGAATAGCTTCTTGATGCGTGATGATCCAAAGGTCGGCTAGCCCCCGTCTCTTGTGTTACCGCGACCGCCCCATCGACCGTCTTCTGCGGGCGACAATGTCGCGCCGTGTTGTACGGCCATGCGTCGCCACCCTTATGCAGTCCGTGTTTCATTTATTTACGCTACTGAGGTGAAACGATTCATCACATTTCACTGCTCTTCCCGCTCCCGTCGTTCCGCCATCCGGCGTGGGCTCCCAGGCATGTACAATATTCCGACGGGAACTCACCTGCTCGCTTTGCGTGCGACCCGCATGTCCGCACGGGTAAATGCGCACTTGGTGTCCTGGAGGACCAGCAAGTCGTTTTATCAAGACCTGTATATGCGATATTGGGCTTATTGACGACTCTGCCGAATGCAGGGCGACCCTAGCGGGTAGACTTGTGCGCAATTGGTGCTCGTCAAAGCCCACAAGCACCCACTATGCAACGTAGCAGTCGCTCTGTGAAACCTCTGGGCAGCGAGCTGAAGTCCAAAAGGGGTCATGGAAGATACGAAAATTGAGCGCCTCGGACAGTTCGTGCACTATCTGTGCTGTATCGTCGCGTGGAAATATATGGAAGCTCATGGCTGTGAGACTGATCCATGACCGTGGCCCCAGGCCAGTGAAATGTGGTACACGGGCGCAATTTCCATCCCAGATGTTATTGATTACAGAATGAATACATGTCTTGTGAAGCCTCCCGTGCAAAAAGATTCCCCTGAGCTGTGGCTTTGCTCTGTAGATTTGTCCAGTTGTGCCTGCCATCACCAATATGCGAAAGTAATTGAGAGTTTTTTTTATAGCTTGAGAACATTATAGTTTTAAATTGGATTACTGAAGCCATATCATGAACTTGTAATAGAAAACATGGATGAACTGATGTGCTGGTTCTTGGTGAATATTTGCTGGGATGACCAGGATGCCAATCACAATTTCGCCATAGTCGGCCAGGCCGAAACTCCCCATCCTCGCAAGGCCGCCTCATCATGGCGCCTTCTCAGTATAATCAAACTAGATTTAGCAATACGACTCAATAAAAAGCCTTTGAGAAACATGTCAGCAAGTATGCGAGATGGTATCCACTACCTGTATTGCCCAGATAGTCTTCGCCTGCTGTCCCAGGTACGACAGTGGCAGAGTGGAAGAGGCGGTCGGGGTTAGATGATATCCAAACTGGGCAAGGTTGTGCGAGAATGAGACGGTGAATACGAAGTCCTAGTAGGTGGTATAAAGAGGGTAGACCGAACTGGCAAAAGGAATCGGTCAGTGACTGAGACTACAGCAGCCGAGAACAAACTGGGCTCCTCGCTGCTCATCCTTTCTTTTCGGCATCTGTTACATTTCAAGCGAATCCCATACCCGCGTCATGGTGCGCAATATCACTCGCTTCGCCCTTGTTGGGCTCGGGTAAGTTCTGTCTAACGGGCTCTCCAGACTCAATGCTGAATCCAAACCAGGGCATCTGTTGTTCATGCCAAAACCTACTTTGTGACTGTGACGGAGACTATCACTGCGTGTGCGTCTACTTGCTTCTCCATAGTTTCGAACTGCACGCAAACCGAGGCGACCAGCAATTCCATCAACCTTTCTGCATCTACGACTGGCGGTACTCCTATCACATACTCTACGGCTGGTGGTGATTCATCTATCATTGTGATCCATAGGACCACGGGCGGAAGCTCCCAGAATTTGACGTTGAAAACTGTTTACCCCCTGACTTCAGCGCCTGGCACTTCTGGAAGTGTCCAAACATCTCTGTTCAACTCCACGCAAGTCACGCAGCAGTCTTATCCGACAACTACTACAGTTGTGTCATCTGGCGTCGCTTCTATCACCGTCCAGACTACACAACCGGTTAGTTCTCATGGTTTTAACACGAGCTGCACGATCCCGTATGGCTGTGGGCCAGTTTCTGCGCGGAGCACAACGACTTTCGAGACCGTGACCGATCTGGAAACCATGCCCACCGTGTTAATCAGTGCTCCCTCCAGCTCATTGCCAGGAAATTCTTCCACTGGAGTATTTTCTCAGACGGACATAGAAAGCTCCTCAATAATCAGCATTTTTTCGAATAGGCCTAGTACCGAATCGTCGTATTCGTCAGAGCCGACAAGCGCCCCATCTTCAGACGTCCTTAGAACCACGACACCGTATTCTACATCGCTGGGCAGCCAAACCATCGCTACATCAAACTCGCAAAATCGTACGACGTTCTCGACTGGTTCGCCCATGTCTACATCTGCTACGAGCCGGAGTTCGTTTTATTGTGCAGAAGGGGGTGGGTGCTCCACCACGGCCACTCAAACACAGGGCGAAACCAGCACCATGCGAACCACGCGTTCGACACTTCAATCATCAGGCCAGGCTAATTCTTCGACTTTGATATATTCAACTACCGAGTCTTTGACATCAATAGATACAATTATCTCAACGTCAGTCAAATCCACAGCCACCAAAATCACCCGCCTTCAAATCACCCCGTCCGAAGAATCTACATCTTCATCAGAAAGCACAAGTCAAGTCCAAACTTCGAGCAGTTTAAGTTCAACGACGACAGCTTCCGTATCTTCCAGCGTCGGAACTACCTCTGTGTATAGTGCAAGCTCTGGTGGTTCTTCTGTAGTATCGTCCTCTTCGACTGAGGATTTACCCTCTACTACCACTGGAACATCGCAACCATATGGAACCATCCCAGTTGCTACCTCTTCTTCTAGCTTCATCACATCATCTCAATCATCTGAATATTCTTCGAGTCAGACAACTGCATCATTCTCAGCTACATCTCACACCATACGGATCCAAACTGCTTCATCAAACACGCCCATTAGTCCGTCTTCTGAAACACAGTCTTATAGTTTTTCCAACTTAACATCAACTATGGAAACAACTACCATAGGAGTAGCTTCTTCTACGGCAAATTCAGAGGCTCCATCAAGTACATCTAAAGGTGTTACGTATAGCAGCGCACCAGAAGGCAGCACTACTGGCACTATCACTACTGAATCCTCAACCTACTCTAGTGAAAGTACCATTCCTGTGTCGGAAAGCTCCTCAGAGGTCGAATCCCAATCAATCGTTCGGCAGCCTAGCGAAACCACGGAAGTAATTGAGTCGACCACGAGCGAATTAACGACCTCTTCTCGCCCCTCGTCAATTAGTTCATCTGCTCTCAGCCCCGGTACATCTGAGATTCCTGGAGAGTCTTCATCCGCTACTTCTGCTGAAAGTACATACAATATTGAAAGCTCAACAACTTTATCAGTATCTCAGCCTACCACGAGCGCCAGGCCCACTTCGACTCTCAATGTCGCGTCCAGCTCCGACATCGAAAGTACAACCGCTCTCCCAACGACTCAGCCAACTACATTCCTCACTACAAGCAAGAGCAATGAAATTTCTGTGGCAACTAGTTCTCAAGCCGTGTCGATCTCCATAATTCCGCTCCCGTACTATCTGCCTCCCTCCTACAATCTCCCTCCTTCCTACGGGCGCAAGCGTTGAGGATTCATGGGCAATCGAACAAACACGTTGGATATAGAGTAAAGCAACAATTCGTCATCTTTTTCTTTGAAATTTCTCTGCATTTCAGATATTAAACTTCTTCATTTTGAGAATTAGCTAATCAGCGAATGGATATTGTGCAGTACTGATCATCTGAACGAAACGAGTGTGATTTGAAATTGAGCTGTTTGACCAAACAGTGACACTACAAAATTACCAATCTGATCCGGGCATATTTTAGACTTTGATGCATTCGATAACAGCTATCGGGGCCTGTGGACCCTTCTGAATGTCGAGAATCTTCAATCCAGCCTCTCCCACTATATGCTTAAACTCAGTCGCAGATCTCTCCTTGCCGCCCAAAGTCATCATGTTGAAATCGAATTGTGCATCTACTAGCAATGGTGGGGCCGAAAGGATCGATTCGACTAAAAGCAGGCGACTATCTGGGGCCATTGCGTCCGAGATACGGCGCAGAATTTGGATGCAAACTTCGTCCCCATAGTCGTGAAGACATCGTCGAAGGTGGTAAACGAGGGCACCTGAATGTGTTAGGGTGATCAAAACTCGTAGAATCTTGTCATACCTCGGATGGGTTGCGCGTGCCTAAAATCGTGGGCCATGAAATTAACACCCTTTAAACCTGGATTGTCCAACACAGAGGCATTTTGAACGACTTCTTCTCGATCCTGGACCACACATCTGTCCCTCGGCAACCATTCATTCTTGTCGCACAAAGCTCGAACAATATGGCCTTTACCACCGCCAACATCAACAAACAGCACTCGATCCTTGTCCTGAAACATTAATTCCTGGACCCACCTAAGATCGTACTCGGCTGTGGGTGGCATGAAAGTCTCGACAGTATCCATGGCTTGCATGAATGCCTGCATTCGCCTTGGGTCTTCGTGCATAATGTCCCACATGGAAGTTTCTGGCTTACCAAAGGCATAGCTGTACGAACATCCGGTTGTACCTTGCGGTTCAGTACGATTACACCACGCAAAGTACTCGGGGAGGAATGCACAACTTTTAAGGATAGAGTCCCATCTTTGCATAAAGTGAGCAATCAGACATAATTCGAGAGCATTGGCCCGATGATTTATACTTACGCCATTTCAATTAAGTAGCAGTACGGATTTGTTTCAAGATAAACTAAAGACCTTGCGGTATGTGCGACGTGATCAGTGCTAACTTGTTGAAGAACGTTGCTTCCAACAAGCACTCCACCGATGCGCCCTAAAATTTGGCTTAGAATAGATGGGTGGATAATATCTTGGGCTGAGCTCACTTATCAAATTAGGATCGGCTTTTACCTTTTCGGCCAGCTCCCGAAATGATATTTGACCATCCAGGGGAATTGCGTCAAATACTCCCCACTTGATGTAAAGAACTGTTGCTGACATGATGCATACCATGCCTAGTCTTTCAATCCATTCTTCTTTGGGCAGGATAGCATGGTCGAATATTTGACGACAAACATGAATAATTTCCTGTCTTACTTCAGGGTCGATTTTATCCTCTTCTAACGAGGAGAGATTGTTGGTCGCGGTAACTAAGCGACCGCAGAGGTCTTGAAGGTGTCTTTGGTTAATGGACATGTCTCTCAGGCTTCTGTATAGTTGTTAATTGTTGAGATATCGAAATCATTAACTCGTACTTGGATGTAATGCGATCCTTTATATCCTCTACGAAGGCTAAGAGCACCATGAAGATGAGGTAAATTTACATAGGTGGCTAAAGTCAGTTATGCGAATGGTGCGTAGTACGCTCATAGGATTGGTGAAGTGACCAGAAATTCAAATTGATAGCCGCTCCGTCAGCATAAAAACAAGTTATGGGTATAGTACAAAGATTCCTGTCGATTTGTGATTTGGGTCACTCGGAGAAGGCGTGCTGGTATGACCGACTACGGGTAACCTCGATAAGAATTCCCAGATATTCCCACTATGAGGCAGCTCCAGCCATGGTTCCTATGCAAGTCAGCTTATGAACATGCCCAAAGTGTTTTACAGCAATACTGACCTGCCACCGAGAATACGGCCCAGATAACGCCGGTTTGAATCAGCTTTGGAGGGCAAAACCTAAAGATATATCAGCACAAGATATCTCAACCCTTCAAAGGCCGACTTACAAAACACCAGGCATTTGCAGAAAGCTGCTCCAGTACGACCACTGCACCAACGACACATAGCCCATCAGCACTGCTGCAGCCACTGCACTCCCCGCTCTCTTGAGCGCGGCCTTTCGCCTCCTCGTGCTCTGGACCCTCACCCTCGCGGTCCCGTCTGACGCCACTGTCACACCCCATCGTTTCCCCAGATCATACCGCCTGCCTTCCATCGGGAATGCATCGCCGTAGCGCTTGAACACGGGGACAAAGGCCACGATGCACAGGAACATCACGGCGGGCGTGCTCGACACGAAGCTGACAATGTCGTTGATGTAATCGGCGGCCCTAGAGTCCTTCGGCATCCGATGCCACGTCACGCCGGTGAACATGGCGCTGATGAGCAGTAGGATGATCTCTGATATTGCCGAGGCGATGTAAGCGTCGGTGTAAGGAAACTCGATCCGGTCATCCATTTTCTTGTCGACGATGCGTGTCTTGTCATAGTCTCGTGAGCGCTGGATACCCACGATGCTTCGCAGCAGGCCGAGGATGACAATGTGGAATCGCGGTCGCGCCATGTACACAGTGAAGATGCGTAACATGTTGAGGTGGTTGTAACCCGGCGTGTTCCCAATCATGCCGGCGATGGAGGCGTTGGCCAAGAGTTGGCAAACAAAGGTGATAGTCCAAGTGAACATGACCGAGTCCTTAACTCGCCGACCAAATCTTCTCCGGGAGATGTAATGGATAAATGGTCTATAAGAGACAAGAGGTGTCAGCACAACAATGACAGCTTCAGTGATGGCAAAGGCCGTCAATATCTGTGACGGGTTGGGACAAGTGTCGCCATTGTTGATCTCGGTCGGTGACACAATCCACTCAAAGGGGATGGGCGGGAGCCTGCTGCTGGGCGTGTCGCCGTATAAGCCCGTGTTGATCCCGAGATACGGCGCAATGGTGGAGCCGTTGATGGACGTCAGGTTCCCGGCTTCATATGCTCCCTCGGGCAAGGAGTTGTCGCCGTGCAACTTGGAAAAGAGGATGCCCATGGCTACATCGACATCAAAAGCGCGTAAGGAAAAATAACAAGAAACTCATCATCGATCAATACATGGCATGTCATTTTTCTTTTATTGACAAACGGGATGCACCGCCCCAACATCGATGCCTCTTTGCACATCCGTGGTCAGCATTTCAACCCGCAGCGGGCGAATCGGAAGCCGCCGTCTAAAGGGCTGAACAGGGGTGCAGCTCATGTGTGGGGCAATACCGAGACGGGTCCAAGCCCAATCTCCGCAGGCTAGCTCCTGTTTCTATCCTTCTATTGTAGATTGTACGTCTATCATGAGTCTATTTACCATCATCCAAACATTATATCGTGTCTGTCGCAAACCGACTTTTAGTGACCCTGTGACAGGGAAACAACCGCCCACTTTCCGTGCCACGCCCATCGTCGAGCACCGGTGTCGCCACCACCACCCTCGGCCGCTCTGAGCTCTTCGTCCTTACCAGCAGGAAGTCCGACGACAACGTCAGCCTTGCATGTTCGCAGCGAAAGGACGTTGACCCCGGAAGAGGGACCCATGGGGCCGAGGGCCTCGCTGAAGGGGGTAGTGGCATCCCACCAAGCCTATAACAGTGTTAATGTTGCATCGGAACTGACTTATTGTGTAACTTACATCACCAGTGAGCTTTCGGTAGTTCAAGTCACCCTTGAAGATCACAAGCTCAGCAGGCTTCAGCTCCTCGAGGAGCTCGGGGTTCTCGCTTGGTAGGCGCCAGTAGCTACCGCCGGCAGTCCAGTATCGGTTGGGGCGAAGAATTAGCTGGCCCTCAGTGTGGAACTTGGCCCACTCTGCAAACAGGAACTTGAGGTCCTGCTCGGCCTCATCAGAGAGAGGCTCAGGAGACTTGTTCTGAAGCTTCTCGTCGTCCGAGGGAGTCTCGTAGAGGGCACGCGGGTTGGCAATAGCGTTGAGAAGCGCGCTGAAGTCGCTGGGGAGGACATCGGAGACGAACCAAGGGATGGACTTTGGGCGGAGCACAACCTGGGTTGCGAGGCCAGAAGAGATCAAGTATCCCGCCAAGACCAGATCGACGTAAAGCTCAAATCCAGCGTTGTCGAGGACAAAGTCGACACGTCGCTCCTTCTTTCCCTCGGCGCGGGCCTTGCTGAGGATGTCATAGGCCCGAGGGAGGTCGTTGACGAGAATGTTCGCCTCGGCAGCCTTTCGTGCTGCGGAACCCTGAAGCCTCTGGATGTCCTCATAGGTCATGTTAGTGAGGAGGGAGAGATCGGTAGCGTTACCCCACAGGCAAATCTCAAAGACCTCGCTGAACAGAATCTTCTCGGCCTCAGCATTGTGGGTAGCATCCTTTCCAGAACGGAGTTCGTTAACAATCTCTTTATACTTGCTGGCAAGCTCGAGAACTGCCTTGCGCGAGGATCGGAATGTGTCCATCTTTTGGCGGGCAAACATATCGTAGTTCTTCCAGTGCTTGGTCAGAGTGAAGAAGGTGCTCATGCGTCTATCCATAGAGTCAGACAACTTGTAAAACTAGCTTGGAGTATGAGGCATTTACCTATACATGTAGCACTCGGAAAAGAGCCATGGGACATTGTACCAGGTGGGAGGCTTGCCGTCGCCGAGGGCATCGACCTCCTTGTTGTATGCCACGATCTCGTCGGTAAAACCATCATCGGGGATATGACTTGGACTGTTAGTCTTCTTGTATACTCGATCTTGGGGCTAGTAAGGTCGTACGTAAGAGGACGGTCATGTTCAACCTCGTACTTGAGGGCGGCGAGCTGCTCGACAATCTTCTTGCCCTCAGCTTGGGCCTCGGGGTCGGTGGCAGCAGACGTAGCACGGTACACATCGTCAATGGCACCGGTCTGTAAACAGGTCAGAATACTGAAGGTGCGAAAGTTTCAGCTATTTCCTACCAGGATGACGGGCCATCGCTTGCGGACGGACTCGTGGGCGAACGACTTGGGGTCGTTGGTGTAGGACTGAGCTAAACACGAGCTGTCAGTTTCATGGTGCGCAAAGCTCGCGCAGCCCGGTCACGTACGTGTCTTGGTATCAAACTCCATCTTGAATTGATTGCGCTTCAGGGCTGTTCAGGACAAAAATTTGCGCGTTGATCTTGCTCAGGGACACGGATGGCTTTTAAGGGACTCTTCGGACCTGGTTCTAGCTCGCTGATCCTGCCTCTCACATTTGATGGAGGGGCACCGCGGGGCAGGTACTGTAGTTGGTGGGTCCATTGTGGATATAGGCATGACGTCAAGCCCCGTTAGCGTGCTGATCCGGATAGCGACATGTTTGCGAGCAGCTCGGGTCAAGGGCCTGTTTTGGGGGTGGTTATTGCGAAATGAAATTAATTTCGGCCATTGATTAATGTTCTAGACCTCCTCGGCATTCTTTCTAGTCGTAACCACACCCAAAAAACATCATGGTAGCTGCACAAGTAAGGTTGCAACTGCAAACCACCATGATAAACTCGTAACCGCGCAAGACGCCATCGGCTGGGGAACGGTGCACGGCCGGTCCACTCTATTGATAGAATGAACCACTCGCCTTCTCTCATCCAATCTTACAGCAGTATTGGAGCATCCCCTACATGTGGCGCGGTTTAAAAACCAAGAGCTGGTTGCAACAGTCTTTCAGCCCCTGGCATCAATGCATTATATCGCTCAACAAAGGACAAGTCGTTATTCGTCCGGTCCTCATGGTGCGACGCAATGTCTTTCATGGCGGAATGCGACGGGCTGATCCCGAGCTCAAAGTGGTTTCTCGCCGAAGACTACCTCGTTCGTCACAAATCAGATTGGGTCGCAATCGCATGAGCTGGTTACGAGTCATTGCTTTTCTCTATCTGGTGGTCATGACCAAGACCAAGCGTCTGACCGCGCGTTGGTGCTCAATCCAACTTTTTTGCCGTACAAGACCTTTCGATGTCCAAACATGAGTAGCTAGCATGACTCAGTCATTCGCTGGCCAGGAGCAATCTCATGTACTCCAGGGATCCCCTCTAATAGCATCACACAGCTGGTCGACCGGGCATTGAATCCATCATCTTATTTCTTTTCAGCATCGCTTCGCTTCGTGAGGATTTCGTCAATAACGCCCAGCTCCAATGCCTCCTCGGGAGTCAGGTACTTGTCTCGCTCCATCAGGTCGTTAACTTGCTCTAGGGTGAACATTTCGTGGCCCTTGGCTTTGTTGAGGTGGTAATGCATGATCTTGTTGGATTGTTCGCGAATCTTTTGAATCTGGTTCGCGTAAATCAATATGTCCGATGCCTGTCCTCGAGTACCTCCCAATGGCTGGTGAATCATGATCGAACTATGGGGGAGTGAGAAGCGTTTTCCAGCTTCGCCTCCTGCAAGCAAAATGGCAGCCATCGAGGCAGCGCTACCAACACAAACGGTGGAAACGGGGGACTTGATGTACGACATGGTATCGTAAATGGCCATTCCTATCGCCGTCAGCCGGACGTTCAAACGAGGCAATAAGCCTGCGCACCTGACGAGACGGAACCGCCTGGGGAATTGATATACATGGTAATCGGCTTGTCGGGGGTATCGGATTCGAGCCAAAGGAGTTGCGATACGATCGAAGCGGACATGTAGTCGTTTACCTCGCCATTGAGAATGATGATGCGTTCCTAGGCTGTCAGTGTGGAGCGGCTCGGCGCTGGTGAAGTTGGCTCTACCTGTAGCAGCTTGGAAAAGATGTCCCCTGGGATCAATTAGCCTTCAGACCAACCAATCTTGCCAAAGGGGTGCCAACATGTCTTTCTTCCGCCGGCCTGGAGCTGTTAGCAGGTGGGTTGCGCAACAAGGCGGCGTCAGAGCTCACCGTCGTCTCCTCAATGTATGGCATTGGGATGTTGGCCGTGGGCGGTGCCGATCCAGGCGCAGAGGAGCTGGAAAAGCCAAAGGCCCTCACATGCTGTCGCGAAATGCCGCGCAGGGCAGGTAGAATTCTAGGTCGTAGCATCGGATCCGTTCAAGTCAGAATGCTGTGTTGAAACAGCAGAAGATAGTCAAGTGATGCCATGCGACCAGCCAGGGTGGGGGGAGGATTGATCCGCCCCGGAAGCTAGCTCAGCGCGTTCCAGAATTTCCAGGCGTCGAGCCCACGATCCATGAGCTCCAATTTTTGCCCCAGCTCAGCATATTTCGACCAAGAGACAGCCCACGGCGTGCGAATCCTTTTATTATATAATGAATTGTTTGCGCATACCTGATCGGCGATGAAACGATGCACGTTGGCCTGCGCTGGCCGTCTCCCAACCGCCCGCTGCGGTATCCAAATACAGCCCAGACGATGGCGTTCCTACGATAAATCGTCCCTCACCCAAGAGGCTCTCCTGCAACAGGTTGAGTCACAACTTGGCAATGATCCCGATGGAAATCCTCTCCGAGTCGATCCCGATGCGAAGACAGTCACCACGGCGGCGGGGGCGCTCCCAATTTCGCCCATCATGGACCCAGCATGGGTGAAAGCTAGGCGACGACAAAGAAAGAACGAACCTGGAAAGATTTCTGGCCAATTCCGCAAGAAACTCTCCAATAATCCATTCGGTATGGGTTCCAAGCCAAAGGTCTTTTTCAACAACTTTTTTCTAACATGGCATAGCCGAAGCTCTCATGACTCCTCTGCGAAAATGTTTCAACACCGACTCGTACCTACCCAGATACTTCCTCCAAGATTTCGAGGTTGTAAACAATCCCAATAATACCGACCAGACCTGGATCGCCCCAGGCACTTATTCTTTTGACTCTGTGATCCCAGTATACCAATCTGGTCGTTGGTCTCCTACAGGCCAAGCACACACTGATCCGAGAAACACCACATCAGAGAAGGTCAAACCAGCACAAGAGAGCGCACCTGAAGCGCTCACGAGCGAATCCGGTCCGAAAACAGAATTATCGCAAGAATCGTCAACGGCTATCGCAAGACAAAAGCAATCACCTTTGACCACATATTGCCTATCCCGAAAGGGAATGCTTGATGCAATCTCTGGCGGCCCCGGCTCCATGAAAACCGACCGCCGGCTACTCGCTCGTTTGCTTGCACTCCGCCATGGCATGGCTGCAACCACTGTCCCGCTGAAAAGCAGTATTTGGCGAACAGATATGGGCGACTTTGTGCTGAAAAAGCTACGACGCACAGCGGTGGATGCTCTCATCTATCGTGCGAACCGAAGCACTGAACCACATTTCCGCTTCCTCGAGGCTGTCGATAACTGGGATAAGGTGAAAGACGTCAAGAAACGAGGATGTGTGCTTTGGTTTTCAGACAAGGTAAATCCCGTAGCAGATTCGTTTGCCACACTGGACATCGAGGATGCGCGATGGTGGAGTAAAATGCCTGTCCACAACTTGACCTGGCTCCTAGGAGAGCAAGAGGTCAAAAGATTACGTGACTCTTCAGAAATATTCAAAACCAATGACCTCGTAGTGCTAAAACTCTGGAGGAGCGAGAGTATGAGAAAACTACACTTGATCCTCTGGCGACTGCAGGGGTATTTGGCTGAGACAAGGCGCCAAGAGACAGACAAGGAATAAGAAAAGAATTAGACGTGTACAAGAGCTCTATGAATTCTTATTCTTCAACAACCAACATCTCCGTCCCCGCCGCGCCGATGCCCGTGTGTGCATCGCCGATTTTGCACGGTTCAGCTCCGGGCTGAGCTGCTGAGGCACCCGCACGAGGCGGCCCAACGGCCTTCGGGGACTTTGGGTTGATTCCATTGGCGCCTGTGGGTCATTCGCACCCTCAAACTTTCGGAGGCCGGTATGCGCGCCAACGCCCATGTCAGCGGGAAAAGCTATTTCTTGCGCAATCGTTGTCCTTGATTCACGGTTGCTGTTGCGATTTCGCTGGTTAGCACTTGGCAGGCACAAATAGCTGGACGGTTTACCGGATGCTATCTGTCACACGCTAGATTGCATCCTGTCTCGGCCGATTCTTCGGCCGCTTTCGGAGATTTTCCTTTGTCACTTCCGCCTCCTCCCAGCGTCTCCGAAACTTGGCGAGGACGAGAACAACATCATCCGATACAGCAGAATTCCAAGCCCCTAATCATGGACGACAATCCAGAGCTTGTCCAGCCAGAAGACTGGCTCCAGCCCACTGCACGTGGCAAAGAAGTGCCTATATTCCTCATCCACGATGGCGGCGGCACAACGTTTGCCTACCACTGCCTGGAGGCCATCGGCCGTCAAGTCTACGGCATCCACAATCCCCATTTCCACACTGAGGAAGTATTTGAAGGAGGCATTCCCGAGATGGGACGCCTCTACTCCCGCTTCATAAAAAATGCCATCGCCGACCCGGATTTTGCGGGGCAGCGGAAATCCGATGGAAGCGTCGACATTCTACTTGGTGGATGGAGCATGGGCGGCCTGCTAAGCCTAGAGGTTTCTCGCAATCTGGCTGAGGATTTCAGTGTCAATATTATTGGCATTTTGATGATGGATAGCGTGTATCCATTCAGACCGACCAAAAATCTCCGTATCGCCCCTCCAGACTACAGCGAGGAGGACAAGCCCAAGAACAAGATTCTCTCACAACGCGCAATGAAGGAAGCACGTCGCATGATAGCAGATTGGACTCTTCCTGTGTGGGATGGCCATCTAGCCGGGCGCCGGCCACCTATCTCGCTGCTGCGAGCCATCCAACATGTTCCCCAGGACGTCCCAGGAACAATAAGTTTTGTGGATGTTTACAGAGGCGACAGAAACCTAGGCTGGGACAAGTACGAAAAGAACATGTTTACGGAAATTGTAGATGTCAACGGGCATCACTTCAACATGTTCTCATTCGAATATATCCCAGGCATTTCAGCTGCCATAAAGGCAGCGTTGGAGGAGCTGGAAATGGTAGCGTGGGCATCGTCTCGTTGAGGCGATAGTACATATCTTCGCTACATAACAAGGGTGGATTGGATATGTGACATGGAAGGCAAAAGTCGCCGGCTTGATGCGGTTTAGACTGCCAAGGCTGGCTTTCCTCTTCGTAATTATTCCTCAGCTGGACGTTTTTCTTTTCACAAATATAGATGGGGCATCTAGGTTGAGGCTGTATACACCCAAATACGCCTTGATGCACGCTTGATACCACAAGAATAGCTTAGAAATACATTAAATAGATGCATTCAAGTATAGAAGTCCATTCTCTTTGCAGATCTTTTCGCGGTGTGGTGGTTAACAATGGTTAGAAGTTGATTAAGTTTGATCATGGTAGATGAACTACCTTGTGGATGCCTGCGACTGGCCATTCCATTGGCTCTCGTGAGTTGTCTACTCCAGAAACATGCTATGAGACGAACAAGCTATCTCGCAACTCGCTCCCTGATAACTCTCGTCGCTTCATATTACGTGAGGTACGCCAACGCAAGCGCCACTGGATCTCGTAAGGTTCACCAGCCACCTCTTCTCATCTCGTGTGCCCCGCCATGTGCCTCCGGCAGTTATCGGAAAGGGCCAGCGCACTGAGCTCGAACAGCAGCGCCTTGCGAAAGTATCTTATTGCTCCGCCGTTGCGCATTATCGCAGCTCCATCCGACTTTTACACATGCAGAATTGTGGCTGAACCCGCCTCTCTTGACACATTCGGGCCGAACACGAGACACTAAAGGTGGGCGTGGCGGGTGGTTATTCCCGGCTCCCGTTTGGTGGATGCTTCGCTGGGGTAATGCCCCAGCGGGCCAATGGCCAGCGGGCAATTGTAATGCGGGGAGGTGTTCCCAGTCACAGGGATAATCACAGGGACAAACGTTTTCAATTTTTGGTAGAAAGCAGCCGACATCGCACCAAGCAATTTCGAAACTCAAAACTACCGACTTTCCATCTGAGTCAATTGGCTGCACCTCTGGTCGAGCAAACCACCAGGCTCTGGCCTCGAAGCAGCAGATTTCTATCAATTTAGATCTCTTTCAGGCCTTCAATTGGCTCTGATTGACTCGATCCTGCTTCCCGCACCCATCCCTGTCGTCACTGTCTCCTCCCACACCTCGCTATCGCGATGCTGTCCCGCTCTCTCTTGCGGTCAAGAGCCCTGGGAGCTCACTCCTCCACCAGGAGCCATGCGTAAGTCTTTTAGCAGAATTGTCTTTTTATCACTTTGCTCTCTATCAATTCCTTGCTCGCTCATTGTGCCGCAATCATGCTAACAAACTTCGCCCACAAAGTCGCCTGCTCTCCACCACCGCAATTCGCGCCGCAGATGGCAAGCTCAACAAGACGTCGGCCAACATCACCCAGCCCAAGTCGCAGGGTGCCTCCCAGGCCATGCTCTACGCCACCGGACTCGACGATGCCGACATGCACAAGGCTCAGGTCGGTATCTCGTCCGTTTGGTACGAGGGAAACCCTTGCAACATGCACTTGCTGGACCTCTCCAAGGTCGTCAAGGAGTCTGTCGCCAAGGCTGGCCTCATTCCCTACCGCTTCAACACCATTGGTGTCAGTGACGGTATCTCCATGGGTACCACCGGTATGCGATACTCGCTCCAGAGCCGAGAGATCATTGCCGACAGTATCGAGACCGTCATGAACGGCCAGTGGTACGACGCCAACGTCAGCTTGCCCGGTTGCGACAAGAACATGCCCGGTGTTGCCATTGCCATGGGCCGTGTCAACCGACCCAGTCTTATGGTCTACGGTGGTACCATCCAGCCCGGTTGCAGCAAGGCTGGCGAGTCCATCGACATTGTCTCTGCCTTCCAGGCCTACGGACAGTACATCAGCGGCGAGATCAACGAGGAGCAGCGATATGACATTATTCGAAACGCCTGCCCTGGACAGGGTGCTTGCGGTGGCATGTACACTGCCAACACCATGGCCACCGCCATCGAGACCATGGGTCTGACCCTCCCCGGTAGCAGCAGTGCTCCTGCTGCTGACGCCGCCAAGGTTGCCGAGTGCGAGAGCGTCGGTGAGGCTATCAAGAACCTGCTCAAGGAGGACATCCGCCCCCGCGACATCCTCACCCGCCAGGCCTTTGAGAACGCCATGATTGTCACCACTGTTCTCGGTGGCAGCACCAACGCCGTCCTCCACTTGATCGCCATTGCCCACTCCGTTGGCATCAAGCTCACCATTGACGACTTCCAGGACGTCTCCAACCGCATTCCTTTCCTTGCTGACCTGAAGCCCTCTGGCAAGTGGGTCATGGCCGATATTCACAAGATTGGTGGCACTCCTAGCA
This sequence comes from Calonectria pteridis, assembly GCA_022837005.1. NCBI lineage: Eukaryota > Fungi > Ascomycota > Sordariomycetes > Hypocreales > Nectriaceae > Calonectria > Calonectria pteridis. The sequence goes on from JAKZGU010000004.1 coordinate 650,913, forward strand.
TCCTCAAGTTCCTCCTCAAGGAGGGCATCATTGACGGCTCCGGCATCACCGTTACCGGTAAGACCATGAAGGAGAACGTCGAGAACGCCCCCGATTTCCCCGAGGACCAGACCATCATCCGACCCTTCAGCAACCCCATCAAGCCCACTGGTCATATCCAGATCATGCGCGGAACTCTGGCCCCTGGTGGCTGTGTCGGCAAGATCACCGGAAAGGAGGGTCTCCGCTTCGAGGGTAAGGCTCGTGTCTACAACTCCGAGCCCGAGTTCGTTGCCAGCCTCGAGGCTGGTGAGATTAAGAAGGGCGAGAAGACGGTTGTTATTATCCGATATGACGGTCCCAAGGGTGGCCCCGGTATGCCTGAAATGCTTAAGCCTTCTTCTGCCATTATGGGTGCCGGTCTTGGCAAGGATGTTGCCCTTCTCACTGACGGTCGTTATTCTGGTGGTTCTCACGGTTTCATCATTGGCCACATTGTCCCTGAGGCCATGGAGGGTGGTCCCATTGCTCTCGTCGAGGATGGTGACAGAATCGTCATCGATGCCGAGAAGGCTATCATTGACCTCGACGTTCCCGAGGAGGAGGTTGCCCGCCGCCGAAAGGCCTGGAAGGCCCCTACTCCCCGCTACAACCGGGGTACTCTGAAGAAGTACGCCGCGCTTGTCAGCGATGCCAGCTCCGGCTGTGTGACCGATGGTGCTCTATAAAAGGTGATCTGGGAAGGTATTTACACTATTTTATACATATTTTACGTATTTATCATGGTTCGGAAAAGGCGATTTGAATAAAAAAATTCCCCATCTACATCACTGTCTTGTTCGTATGTCTCGGCCCATGTGACGGCGGGGTACATGCGCTCTTTCAAGAGTAGATAACACAGTATCGTACATTAAAGTGCATAAGTGATAGCGAAGTACATATCATTACAGATAAGAGCCGTGGAGTAAACACCGAAACAAAAGAGAGCGCAGCAGACCCAACTCCTGAAGACAGCACCAGGTGAGTGGTCATGTCAAACAGGTGCTTCAAAAGATCCAATCACAAATAGCTCCTCGCAATGCAACTCCCAATCCAGCCCCGGGGAAACGAGCGCGACCCTCTCCTCCTGGAGCACAATCTAATCATCCATCACTGAGAACGACAAAAGAGTCATAACGAATGGTTTACAAATTACGCCTTCTTTCCCTTGAGGGCATCTACAAAAGCGGCCTTATCCTTCAGCGTAAGTCCAACTCGCTTGACACGGCTAAGCCTAGCTAAGGCCTCGCCGATGCGGTCCAGGACCTTTTGCTCCTCGGCAGAAACGGTGGCGCCGGTCTCGGTGCGACGTCTCAACCCAGAGTCGCTGCTCGTCGACCCGCCATTGGTCTGCGCCGCGGCGGTGTTCATCTGGCCCTGGGCGATGCGAACTCGAATACAAGTGGTTGGCCGGGACAGGAGGTTCCAAAGGAATTTGAACCATTGGCCAGGAACGGGGGTGGTAACATCAGGGGGAGTGTATCGGATGCTGACGGGAAAGATGTGAATGTCGGGAGGGCATTGGAGGACGCTAGGGCTGAATGGCAAGATGGCCTTGCCATTGGTAGTGCCGCACTCGGGAAACACTGCAACGACTCGACTAGGATACTGAGCCAGCAGGTCCTTAACTTCAACAAGCTTCGCTCCGCGTGGGGGAGCCATATGAACAGGCGATAAGGCCATCATCACAGCGCCGAAGAGGCTAATGCGCTGGACTTTGCGGGTATCCGGGTACGAAACAGTAAAGACGGGGTCGAATACGGCCGCCAGATAGATGGCATCGATTGGGCTTGTAAAGTTGGCGGCAATTACGGAGCCGGGATGAGGGAAGCGCTCACGAGGCTGGTCGGAAAGAGTGCCACGCTTGACACCGTCGAGCTGGAGGTCAATCCACCATATGCCCGGTATTGCCATCAACCCCCATAGCGCAACCTTCCGGAATATTACGGGGAGCGGAAGGAATTGGAAGACGAGAAAATAGCCCAGGGCGTAAAAGATGAAGAAGGGCAGTCGAAAGAGGAACACAATGGTGTGGGTGACGGTCGAGACGGCAGAAAGCGGCGTTGTGACGGGGAGAAAGGGCGCAATGCCCGTAGCTGTAAGACGGCAACATGTCAGCGCAATTCCAAAGGGCAGGGAGGCGGGGCGGGAGAGGTGGGCAAGGTACCTCTGTCGCGGAACTGGCTGAATTTCTCCATGGTGAATAGCGCCGGGCTCTCGAGAGTTGACGGAGACGAGCGATCTGGGCGGGAGGGACAAAGAGGGAAAGCTGGCGGAGAGGAGCTAGAGCTTTAAGCTAAGCTACCGAGACATGGGCAAGAGGTCAGCGACGGGGGTCGACTGGCGACAACGCAGCGCAAAGAGTGAGCCTGCAGCGATTGTTTCAGCGTGTGCAGAAAAGACGAATAATGACGTTGCGGATATCTTTGCGCGGTCCAGGATGTCGTGTCCTGAGCCGGGGATGTTTTTTCAAGATGACATGTGAAGATGTGAATGATCCGGCTCGCACCAGTCAAGCCCCGGCCCCACGTTGGCGTTTGGACGTTGACGTTTCTTTTTTGTCATGATGGATGGTCGCTGACTCAGCGCCGGGTTTCCCTCGCAGTCACCAGCCACACACGGCTTGTCAAGCCACATGCTCAGCCCCGCCGTCGTCCTGGGCAACGACAGGATCCACTGGATAAACAATGGCGTGCATCGTCAATCTCAGGTCTTGGCCAGTTCCGGGGCTAGCAGACCCAACTGAGCAATCTCAAATAATAGCTGCTGGCCCAGGCCGTGTCCCGTGTCCCAGAGACAAGAGATCTGTCGCGCGCGCTTCTTCTTCACTCTTTGCAACGTCCTCACCCACTGTGGTTCGTCGAGACGGAGCATCGCTCATCATACCCCTCGTGCTCGTTACTCTACTGCTGCGCGCCACAACACAATCTCTCCGCCATGGAGACCTCTTCTGAGAACCAGGTGGGAGCTTCCTCTATGCCACCTTCCCCCTCCCCGTGAGGGGGGTCAATCTTCATGCTAACCAGTCCACCAAGGCCATGCGAGCCTCCAAGCTCAGAGCGCCAACCCAGATAGGAGCAGGACTGTCCGAATGGACCGACTCACAACACAATGTCCGCCCTCAATCATCTCTAGCTGCGCCAACGGCATACAAAACGCTCAAACGCGAACCCCCTCAGCCAGGTACCGTTTTTTCCATCGACTGCATGTCCTATGGATTGCCCCGACTAACCACCGTATTCGCATCACCAATAGCTTCGCAATCCGAGGCCAAGCGAATCCCACTCTCTGCTCGCGCTGGCGAATACCCACCAAAGCCGGCAACAGTCGCGACTGCCGCTGCGACAGGTCGAACGTCAGTAAAGGCTCAGAGTATAATGTCGGGGGTAAGTTGTGTCGATTTTCCATTCATGTGTTTCGATTTGCCCCATCACATCATATGGCATCAGCCCATTCTTCACATGGCGCCAGTTTCAGGCCAGCCCTGTCACTTTTTAGCCGCCTGCATCCGCATGGGCATCTGACGATACGGCCACAACCGCTTCGACTTTAATCCTTATGGCCGGCCATCCTTTTTTGCATGCTTTTGAAGGTTCCTGGCGTCTTGAATTTCCATTTCCATTATCCGCAGGCGGTTGATGGACGAACACGCACACAATGGGTTCATTCGGCATCGACACGGAACAAACACGGCCTCCCTCTCGTCTACGGAGGATGAGCTCGGCTTCGGCCCTTCTCAAAACAGCCCCCTGGAATGGTGATGCTAGACCTCTCTGTGGACGGCTGCACGACTTTCGCCTAGGCTTTGGCTTCCATAGACGAGAGGAGGACAACCACTTCCGCTATCTCTTTGGCACTCGACATACAACACTATCAAGCAGGCTGGCTGAAAATGACGGACCATTTCTCGTACTTATTGCTCATGACTGCAGGATGAATCCTTACTAACTCTTACTTTCCTCGTAGCTTAAACAACCCGGATCCTATCAGGCCCGCCAACCGGCCGGCATCGCAACATCTACCTCTGCAGGCAGCCTCGGCAAGAGTGTCGGGCCAAACCGATATGGAGCTGAAAGACCACAGACATCAAGACAAACTGGACGACCCAGTCATTCCAGGTCTAAGAGCCAGGCCCCAGTACGCCCTCGAACCGCCTACGGCCACCGCGATCGCACCGATGAATGCGACATCTCAATCAACAGCAATGGTACGGCAGCTTCTCAGCAACATCTTCAGCCTCTTCAGCTCAGCAAAGTGCGAAGAAGGCGATCTCGGTCGGTTTCGTCGATTCAAAGAGATAGTTCTCTGACGACGCAATTCAACCGATTGACTCTAGAGGACAAGACCACCGCGCAAGGCGGGAGTCAAGCGATGTCCCACCCCAAAACGCGTCAGTGTTCTCAACCCACAACCACATCACACCAACACACCACCATCACTCTCAAACGCCCTAGCAGAGATAATTCGAATTACAGGCCTGCCAAAACTGCTCGCTCGGCCCCGACTGAAGAGACTTAGATGGTCCTCCCAAAGACGCCAACCGAGAAGCAGTTGAGGCGTAAGCTTGCCCAATTCGAAGAGTCTCTGTCACAATCACCCACCAAACGACACAGATCCCCTATCAAGTCCCCTTCACCTTACAAGTTCTTAAGAAAAGATTCTAACTTGACTACTCCGTATATAGCCTGGGACGTTGACGGCCGAGTCGGTGACATGGAAACGCAGTTTAAGGAACTAAAGGAAATGGTTCACACGACACTCAACGAAAAGAAGGGTCAAGACAATGCGCTCGATCTAGCCAAGACACGAGGTAGGTGCTGGCATTCTCACTGTGACAATTTTCGTTAACATTCGCTTGCAGTCAAGGAGTTGGAGGGTGATCGAGAAAAGCTCGAGATGAGAAATGAATCGCTCAAGGATGAACTGGACATGGCCAGAGAGGAAAGCCGACAGATGAAACACGAGATGGAGAAGCAAAAGTGGGACTTCACTCGACAAGTCGACGATATTGAACGAAAGCACCGGGAAGCCCTGGACGATCAGGCTCGACAGCACCGGGCAGTCGTTGATGAGATGAGCAGAGAGCTTGACCGTCTACGAGACCAGGAGGTCCGCCAGCATGAGCAGCGGATTGAGAGCATGAATCGCCAACATCAGCAACAGCTTGAGGATGAACGACAAAAGAAGGATCGAGAGATCCAGGAGCTGCGCAATCGAATGGGCAATGAGTACCAAGATATCAATATCGCCCTCCAGCGAAAGGACCGTGACCTTCAGGAGTCCAAAGCAGACGCTGAAGGTCTCCGTGGAGAGCTGGAGAGGGAGCGAGCTCTCACAAACAGCCTTCAGACCAACATTGCTGAGCTCTCTGCTTCCAACACTACCTTAGAGGCCAAGATCAACTCGCTGAAATCACACGTCGAATTTCTGGAATCTGACAGTAAGGCCCAGTCGGATTCCTTTGCCAACATGGAGTACAGATTACAAGAGGCTCTCCGAGTCGCCGAGGTTGCTCAAGAGAAGCTTATCAAGGAGGAAACAGAGCGAAGAGTTCTGTTCAACAAGTACCAGGAGCTCAAGGGCAATATCCGTGTCATGTGCCGAGTGCGACCTCCATTGGGCAACGGCGAGGGCCAGCAAGCCAGAATGGCCTTCCCTGATGACAAGACTTCTTCAGAAATTGTCATTGCTGGGCCTGAGGAGCGAAGCAGCTTGGGCAATGTCATGCGAAAGAACTATCCCTTCGAGTTTGATCGTGTCTTTGTGCCCGGTACCCAGAACGAGGAAGTCTTTGGCGAAATTTCACAGCTGGTCCAAAGTGCTCTTGATGGCTACAATGTGTGCATTTTCTGCTATGGCCAAACCGGTTCCGGAAAGACCCATACCATGTCTTCGCAAGACGGCATGATTCCACGAGCCACCCACATGATTTACGATACCATCACCAAACTCAGGGAGAAGTCCTGGGAGTACACCATGGAGGGTTGCTTCGTAGAAGTTTACAACGAGGAGCTCAACGATTTGCTTACACCCAATGACCGCTCACCCGAGGGTCGAGCCCGAAAGCTCGAGATTCGCCACGACGACGCTCGCAAACAGACAACCATCATGAACTGCAAGACGGTCCGTCTAGACAGCCCAGCCAGTGTAGAGATTATGCTGGAGGAGGCGCAGAACAACCGGTCGGTCGCAGCCACCAAGGCCAACGAGCGATCATCACGATCTCACAGCATCTTCATTCTGAAGCTCATCGGTGAGAACTCGGCAACGGGCGAGCGCTGCGAAGGCACTCTTAACCTTGTCGATCTTGCTGGTTCAGAGCGTCTGAAGCACTCTCAGGCTGAAGGCGAGCGAATGAAGGAGACGCAAAACATCAACAAAAGCCTAAGCTGCTTGGGCGACGTGATTGAAGCGTTGGGCCGTGGATCTGGCCATGTACCATACCGCAACTCCAAGCTCACACACCTGCTCCAGTACAGTCTAGGGGGGAACAGCAAGACACTCATGTTTGTCATGGTGTCGCCGCTGGAAACACACTTGAAGGAGACACTGACCAGTCTTCGATTCGCAACCAAGGTACGTATTAGCTATAGTATTTTCCCAGTATCAAATCACTAACATGAGTGTTCCAGGTGCACAACACACACATCGGTACCGCCAAGGCGACCAAGAAGATCAAGTGTGACGCATAGGAGGTGTCAGGCCACAAGAGAGCAAGTGTCGTTCCCACTGGCTGGAGAACGACGATCAAGGAGTGTTGGAGTAATGGACGTTAATTACAAGCTGGATTTAATGCAGCTGGAAGGCGAAATGGTACAGCGGAAAATGGGGCTTTTTTATGAACCCATATTAAAGGAGTCTAGGGAGGCATGAGACAAGACGTCTTTGTCTTGGCTGGAGTTGTTATATGTGCTTGGATGCTGCAGTTGATTCCTGTTGTTTTCACACGACCATGATTGATTTGGTTCCAGACAGAACCACGGATGGCTGGGTTGATGAATTGTAAATTTGCCTTTGGAGTTTTGTATATCGATATGGAAATGACTATGAACGTACTTTTCTATGATTTACATAGAGGAGACGAATGTGGTGTTGGGTGGTGATTTAGACGAATTACCCTAGACTTTTTTCGACAAGTGTACCACCTTCCTTGAGAAGCTTTTGTCGGTAGTGCTCCGATGGCATCATTTTTAATTATACCATGGCCTGATAACATCTATTTAGGGTTATCAATGATTAGTTGTTTGTTAGACCTGCTATCAAAAGTCTGGTCATGGTGGTGAGCTATTGACGATGGGTCGTCAGTTAATAAGCGCCTTTAAGAGCCGGCGGGGCACATTAAAGAGGGTGTGGGGACACGTGCAGCCACTTACGACGGCGTCACCAACTATCACTTGTTGCTGCTGTAACGTGCAGGCATCAGCAGAGCCAATGGCGGCCTCGGGCCTGTGGTCCACCTCTTCCCTGGTTTGGTCGGTCTGTGGTTGACCGTTGCTCGAACCTGCACAAAGGCACAAAGGCGAAAGACGACAGATTGGCGCAGATACAAGGAAGAGTGCAGGGCATCTGAACACGACACGGGCATTTTGGTGTTCCCCGCTCTCTTTGAAGGGCTGGTCCCCTCGTAGTACGCGCCCCCTGCCCTAGAAGGTGCATAAATCGAAGGCCTTGAACTGCCCGTTACACCCAGCCACGGATACTTTCACCATGACAAGATCCTCAAACGGCCTGGCCGCGTCTATGTGGTCCAGTGGGAAACCAAACCTGTCAACTACCTGGAACAAATCAGCTTCATCCGTGTCACTATCCAGCACCGCATCTGCCCCAGCCTCATCAACATCGGCCTCCACCTCGATACCTGCATCTGTGCCCCCTAAACCTCCCTCGGCGGCGCCCACTTCTGGAACCCGCCTCACGCCTGCCCAAGCCTTCCACCGCTTCGAGCAGGCATGCCTACGGCTGCGGTGGAAGTATTTGGATCTTGAAACATCTTACCAACGTGCGACGACACCGGAAGAGTATGGCTTCACCAAAGTCGATGCCGAGCGTAATTTCAAGGTCGATTTTCATGAATTTTATGTCTGGATCGAGCAGGCTATCGTGTTGTTGCTGCTGATATTTGGAATCAACATCTCCCGCGCGGGATATGCTGGTAGCCTGACTCACGCGTACCACCACAACGTGCTCAAGGCCCTGGAGGAGGAAGACTGCCCCGTCAATAGCGCCTTGGGGCGAGGCGAAGTCAATCAGGCCTTATGGAAAGCAAAAGAGCTACGGAACCGATGGAAGGATGCAGCCGAAGGGCGGGAGACGCCCCCGCTGAAGATGTACGACTTGAACTGGATCGTCACCACGGTTCTGTCCGGCCTCGAAGAGGCTTATATGCTGGCTGGCCAACAAGTTCAAGATCATCTGGAAGCGCAGGCCGAAAAGGCACAAGCCCAGCCGGGCAGCGACAATGACTTGGGTGTTCTCGGTGATAGGGACGACGAATGGGAGTGGATGGTCGAATCGATGGACTGGGAGGCTGCTTAAATCGATAAATAGAAGGCCAATTCAGGAAAAGCATTGAGCTGGGAAGCATTTCGGGCGTATACAGGGCGATTCTAGATGTTGGTATTGGGATTTGAAGTTGAGGGGCTGTGAAAGCTACACCAGCACCCATGTAGGCTAGATATTTTGATGATGGATCAGCACCGTCGTGCTTAGCGGCTGGATTTTGGGGGAAAAGAAGCACAGAGAATTTATTGGTGCGCATACTGGAGATAGAATATGCTGAGATGGATGTGATGTAGATAGCTAGTTCTCTGCTGGGTCGGATGTAACCCATGCTGATTTTAGTTTGGGAGTGAGTTGGACTGAGTGGCGGCGAGATATGACGGGTGTCTAGGGAACAAAGGGTGTAGCTCTTAGTTTGCCACGATCGTTGTTGCTACGAGCGGTGGGTAAGGTGACAGCGTTGTGATATGAGTACGATTGGTGACAGAACGATAGTGTAAGACAGAACCTTGGCTTTCAAATGACATCTAATCCAAACTCTATTTGGATTTTCTAGTCACAATTAAACACCCGCGAGGGCTTAGAGAGAGGTTGGATTTGGCAGCAGCACCACCTACAAGCCTATCCCTGGGAGAAATAGAAAAATACCCCGATGGCCTTAGTTATGGGGCTGGTCACAGAAAGAAAAACCCTTAGCCCTTGTGTATCCCCTGTTAAACTACTTGCGGCTCCCATACAGTTCCATGTTTCCGATAATCCATCGTGCCTCCCGCTGCAGATTTCCCTTGCAATCGTTAGCAAGTGGCTTGATGCCGCTTGAGCGGCGCTCTGCCGTGATTGGAGCGCCTATGCTACTTCACACCCATTCCTGGTAGGCCACTGTCACGCTAAGACATCAAGATCGGGGAATGCAATGCGGTAGTATTTTGGAGAAGAGGTCTGGTGATGCTGGTGGGGAGGCGTTTTCACCCCATCCTCCACTCATTCATTGATGGATGAGGTCGCCGGGGTTGGAAGTTGACCGACATGATGCGAAAACTCCATATTTTCGCATGGTCCTAGTTTGCAGCTCTTGGCGGGAGTTTGAATGCTTTTGGGGTGTAAGACAGCAAGTTTTCATAAAATGATTGAGAAAATTAACTACTGAGGTTAAGGTGGTGGGTTTATGTTGCAGAGCAGCAAGTAGGTTGCAACGTCCCTATGATGGTTGTTGAAGGCTCAGTAGTAAGCAGTGATTTTTCTTTTCTTGGTTGTTATTTCGGGATATGGGATATCGGAAAGCAGCGCATGAAATCGCTCGGCATCTGTCACACTGCTGCCTAACTGAATGAATTTTGCACTTTGCCTAAATTGGTTTTGGTGAATGAGCTGCATGTCGGCTCGGTACTGCGACAAGGCGATGATACTCGCAGTGTTTTTGGCCACAATGGTACCCCGCCTCCACGCAAGGTGCATGGGGTGCTCTTTGGCACATAAAAGAATGATTGGTCCTTTTGATGACTTGATTTGACCTAGCACGATCTGACACTCCATCACACTATGTTGATGTGTAGCAAGATTCCCACTCACAGCAGGTTGGTCTGGAGATGGCTGCGTATCCCCGCGGTGGGATGCAGTTCTGCAAGACCCCATACCTTGGAGTGATGGAGAGTAGTCTCTGGAAACAAGCTGCAGAACGGATGTCCCTGTTTTATGTCCAATATAAAATGATAGATCGTGGGCATGACAGAAAAAGTAGGGAGGACAGCTACTAAAGCGAGGCATTTGGCTTGCGATGTGACTGAATTCATATTTGGGCTGCTCCCCCACTGGAGATGATGGTCCAACGAAGTCAACAATCAGGTGACTCTTCTCCATGGAAGACCAGACAGCATGCAGTATGCATGATGAAACACCATTGCAGTTACAGTGCTGACGGTAGTATTTTACTACAAACCGGACACTTGTTCTATGGTGGATCCCCGACTTTTCCCCATGCTCATCCCCGGATTCTGCATCCCCCAAGCGCACCGTACGACTGTGGTCCCATAAGAATGGGTACCAGACCCAGGGAGGCTGCAATCCATACCCGCGTGTGCCTCCTTATTGGCGTATTTTCTTGGTGTGATTGAACACCAAGTTTGAGCTCCGCTTGATGCTACGTGCCCAGAATCTGCGGAGCCGTTCTGTTCGCATCATGGGTGTGGTCTTGTGTAAATTAATATACAGGTTGGAAGCCGAGGGATGATAAATGGCAGATATTTTACATACCCGCTCTTGGGGCGCTCAGTTCATTAGGCCTGATTTTCCAACTTCTATTCTCATCGTTGCCCCTTGTTTTGTGTCCATTCCAAACCACGACTGTAGCTATTCTGACCCTGTCGAGAATTTGCAATGAAGACCTGGCTAGGACGCGGGAGAGGTGTCCGCATTGGCATCACCATCACATGTCTAATTGCATTTGTGCTCTTTGGCTACGACCAAGGTGTATTTGGCGGGATTCTTCAAAATGAAGATTGGCTCAATCAATTCGGCCATCCCTCCGACCCAAAGACTGGTATCATAGTCTCGTGCTACAACCTGGGGTGCTTGACGGGATGTATCAGTGAGCTTCCCCTCAATGGCCACCTACTTGCGATGCTACGCATCGGAACACTAAAAGCTCTAGAAAAATTGCTAAAAGCACTGCAGTAAACTTCTTCACAGCGGATATTCTAGGTCGCAGAAAGACTATTTGGGTGGCCATGACCTTTGTCACCATCGGTGCCATCCTGCAGGCTACTGCCTTCCACCTCCCCCATCTTGTCATTGGACGTGTAGTCACGGGTTTTGGCACCGGGATGAAGACCTCTACCATTCCAATGTAGGCGTTGCCCAAATATCACCAGAATCGGAGGGCTAATGCTTTTTCAGGTATCAATCTGAACTTTGCGAGGCCAAGTACCGAGGACGACTCATAGCCTCCGAGTCTTTGTTCGTCGGCGTCGGAATCGTATTTGCCTATTGGTTTGACTTCGGCCTGTCTTACGCTGATGGTGCTATGGCCTGGCGTCTTCCCCTAGCATTTCAGATCGTCTTTGCTCTCGTCGTCGTGGTTCTGGTATTCGCGCTTCCAGACTCTCCGCGCTGGCTCTTCACCCGTGGGCGTCGCGAGGAGGCTATTCGGGTCATGTGCTATCTTTTTGACAAAGACCCCACAGACCCATGGGTTGTGCAGGAAGTCAAGGCCATTGAGCAAGCAATCGAGCTTGAGTCAGAGGCCCAAGTAGGCTTGGTCGATTGCTTCAAGAATGATCGCGTGAAAACGGGCAACCGCGTGCTGTTGGCCCGGGGGGCACAATTCATGGACCAAATCGGCGGCATCAACCTGGTTATGTATTACGTCCCGTCTGTCCTTGTGCAGAACGCGGGCCAGACGGCTAAGATGACACAAATTCTAGGTGGCTGTATTCAAATCATGTTCATGGTGGGTGCTATTCTCCCCGCTCTCGCCCTGGATCGAATGGGTCGTCGCAAGACCATGATGTGGGGGAGCTTTGGGCTTGGATTTTGCATGATGATGGTTGCTATCCTGCTGTCCCAGGCGAACAACGCATCCAACGGTGAAAAGTGTGCCTCGGCTGCTGTGGCCTTTTTCTTCCTCTACCAACTCATCTTCGGTTTTTCCATGAACTCGGTGCCCTGGGTTTACGTGCCCGAGATTCTTCCCCTCAAGGCGCGATCCCGTGGAACTGCCATCGGGATCAGCTCCAACTGGCTCTGGAACTTCTTCATCGTGATGATCACGCCTGTCCTCATCAACCGGCTAACCTGGAGGGCCTATTTGATTTTCATGGTCACAAACTACGTATTCGTGCCGACCATCTGGCTTTTCTTTCCCGAAACGAGCAACTTTTCACTCGAGGAGATGGACAAGTTCTTCTCAAGCGGCGAAAATCCGGTTACTGTTGCTCGCCGCATGACCAAGGAAATGAAGGAAGGGCGATACAGGCATGCCGGGGCGGGCTCTTCGGATAATGGAAAGGGAGATGAGCAGCAAGATGTGCAGCACAAGATGTGATTGATATCAGGTTGAACCCCAAGGTGTAAATTTCACAACACTATCAGTTTATTAACAGTCGATAGTGAAAAGGTGCATGTAAATTTTAGCAAAGAAGCGTTTTGAACTAATTTATATCATTATTTTCGCACGCAACTCGGTAAAGTGAAAATTGGCTGAACCCCAAATTTATTTTGGTAGAGGAATGAATCTGACTAGCAACACTGGGTTGAAATGCATGTTAGCTTTCAATCATTCATTTGATGGAGTTGATATCGCTCAAAGTCTAAGCTACAATGATGTCATTTTCTATAGTGACTCCTTCAATGAACTAGCAGTTTGGAATGTGCTCATTTGGAAATATATTCTAACCTTTCTGACCACTTTGGCAATGATACCGCTCTCGCACAACTCGGTTTTAAGCAGCGTCAGAGGAACAACCGTAAATTAGACACTTGGGAACAGGTTGATTCGATAGACCCAGAAATCTCACAGCTGATTGGATCTTGCATAATGGGTTTGCTAAATATGGGCATTGGTCCAGGTCCAAAGCAAGAGTCGACAGGTATTCTCAACACAGGCCGCACAACTCGCACAAACACATATCAATCCTTAGAAACCTTGACCTCGGTGCTTGTATGTTCCCCTTCATCCTCTCCATTGTTGGCATTATGTGCTTTTGCTGTGCGTTCCATCTGCGCTCGAATTTCCGCGAGGAGAGAGTGAGGGGACGTGGCCCCAGTGCTTCTGACGCGATCCTGTTTTTAATCATCAGCACCTCTGCTGCTATAATATTATATCGACTGACCCGTGTCTGCGGAGCTCTATTAGAATCTTTGGATGAAGATGAATCGTGTGTCGCTTTGTTGGGCTTTGCGGCGAGATCCTTGTGTCGGTCGAGGAGACTTTGAGGAACATGGTCGGAATGCTCGTGAACAGGCCCAACGCCGGTAGCGTCCGGATCGGACTTGGCAAATTCAGAGAGGACTTCGCGGGTAGGCATCTTGAAATTCTGGAATGAGTCTAGGGCCTAGGCCTTTTAGGGCAAATTGATCAGGGTGTTGATGCTTGAAATAGTTGTAGGTTTTGCGCGTGCGAGAAGGAGAAATAAGAGAGGCAGAGTGGAGAATAATGACGAGGAGGAAAGCGGAAAATGTCACACACATGACGCAGTGGCTCATTTGCTCCATTGGTATTACTTACCGACATCGAATGAGTGCGTGAAGGAAGGTTGTACAGAGCAGAGGTACAGGGTGACAGAATCTGCCACTTCACAAAGCAATTGTATTTCGGATTTACTGGTGAGCTCTCAACAATCACATCCGGTATGGTGTAGTGGCTAACATTTCGCGCTCTCATAACTTGAGAGATCAGTTCCGCGGAGCCCAGGGTTCGATTCCCTGTACCGGAGAGAGTTGTCTTTTTGCTGGTGCCGATAAAAAGTCATCTATGTTTTTCTTTCATGTCTGACTGACATCATCACCTCCCTCCTCCACCCCTCCTAGGTCTCTTTCCCGCCTACCCGCCTACCCGCCTCACCCCTCAGCCATCGAGACTATGCACAATCAAGAATGTGGTGAAGGTGGTCGCCATGAGGATCTCCTTCCTTCCTAAGACTTTTACAGCATGCAAACAATCCAAATGCGAGGTTCCAGCGAGCAATTTTCTCTCTCCATCCTCCGAATATCCTCATTTTCCCTTGAGTCTGATGTGAATTGAATCTCGACAGTGGGTACACATACAGATCGCGCAGGATTTATCAGGTGTCAAGCTTGGGGTAGAAAATTTGCGGGGAACTTGGGGTATCCAGTGGCACCTCATCTCAATGTGGAAATCGCCAAAGTGTAAGCCAAGCATCCCGGCGCCATGGCTGGATTGACCGCTGCGTGAAAGGCGTGTTAGCATTCTAATGCTGGCAGCTAGTTAGCAGATGCAACCCGTCGACAAAGCGTTTATCCTCAAAGCTGTCAAGCGCCACGGCCATTATTCAACATCCCTGTTTCGCGCACTTGGGCTACACAAACTAGTGAGTCAAAATCGCAAGGGGGGGTGCCATTCCTGGGCTTTTGCCGAGAGGTCATCTTTGAAAGGAAAAGTCGCTGCATGCCCCGCAATCCCATCAATCAGGTGACAGCTCAAGCTCACGGTTCACTCCGGATCGCCAACCACAACAATAATGGGATTCAATTGATGTCTGTAGCAATGCTGGCATGCTCTTGCTCCGTTCCTTGATCGCTTCACCCAGGACACGGCCTCTGACAGAAACACGGATGCACACGTTAAAAACCGCCTTCTGTCCTCCGCGGCCAAACAGGGACGGGGTGGAGACGCTGACTGAAAGAGCATGTCGTCTCGTGATAGAGACACGCTGCCCAGCGATATCAACAACGGGCGTCCTCTCGTCCCCCGTGCCGCGAGAGCCAGTATAAACGGCGGGATGGTCTCCCACGAGTCTCTGGGTGCTCCAACGCCTGCTCGCCCTGCAACCTCTGGCCGGAGATACATCCGCTCGCGCGAGGGTTGTCTTACGTGCAAGTATGAGGTGTCAAATGAGCCGTCGCTGGATAAAATCTGACCATGGTTTTAGGCGCCGCAAAGTCAAGTGCGATGAGCAGAGGCCAAGGTGCTCTCATTGCGAAAGACTGAACATGGAATGCAAATGGCGACCTCAAACTCGTCCAACCCTCCCAAGAAGACAGGTCACCAACGACATGGCCGGATCAGGCCAGGAGCAAAATCTGTCACCCGCCACTGACGCTTCACCCGGAACCTCCGTATTTCAGCCGGCACACGCCGTCGATGAGGTCTTTGACTATGCTAGCTTTATGTGGGACTCCGGCGACTTCTGGCAGCAAGTGAGTCCAGATATGAACCAGAATGTGGGACTCGAGGCACACATGTTGGTAAGTCTGACCCTCATTTTCACGTTGCATGCATCGAGATCATCCCTGCCTATCCACTGCTATGCATCCGCCAGGACGGGATACTGTTCCTGAATAGGTCGTTGCTGTGGTCGATTATCTGCTTGTGAAAATGCAAGACTGGCACCGGTGCTGCTTTCTTCTGCCACGTAACAGCTAACTTGCGAATCATAGGCCGCGCATTCACAAATCACATTTCCAGACAGAATACCATTTGCCAGCCCATTCCCTGCTCCTTCAATATCTCATAGCAATGACAGCCAGCAGGAGAAATCTACCCTGCCCCAGGGCAGCGACAAGCTGATGGAGTTTTTTGTCAACTCTGTAAACCCGCCCATAATATCTGAGGTGGAGACCCAGAAAAAATGGGTTTCTACTCGTCAGGCTGTCGTTGGAATGGCAAACGCCTCGTCCATGGTTCGTTATGCTATTCTGGCCTTTTCAAATCTGTTACTCTGTCGTCAAGACGGGAATTGGGCCACAGCGGAACAAAATTACTACGAAAACGCAATCACAGAGGTGGCTAGCAGAGATGGCCAATCCATGGTTGAGCATAGCCCCGGCCGAGAATATCTTTTGGCCGCCCTATTTTTTGTCAGCTATATTGACATTCTTGAAAGTCGGCTTGATGCAGCCCATTCTAATCTCAAACGCGCCTATCTCTTATTTCAAGGGAGCAATAAGAACAGCTTCACTTCTGTTGAAAAGCAGCTTTTGCTTTGGATCCGCCTTCTTGATGGCCGGGCTGTTTCGGCCGGTGGCGATGGCCTGTTCTTAACCAAGGATGATGAGGTACTCCTTGTTGAAGCCTCTCCTGCAAGCTTTGATGGAGAAGCAGATGACGCTTCCAGACAAGACGCCGGAGAGTGTGATATTGAAGATGTCCTATTCCAAGTTCTATATCATCCAGGTGTTGTGTTTTACCAAAAGGTGCAAAGCTTCATGGGTCGCATCTCCAAAATTGATCCCTGGCATCGGTCTCGAGGCACCGTCGAGGATGAAATCGAGGTCATGAACATTGGCGCTGCCATCGCAGCTGACCTCCGCACTTTGTATGAGCAACGCCCTCCGCTGATGGATTATGCAGTTGCTGGAAAGCTCACGGAACCGCACGTATCGAAGCATCTGGCTTTTGTCATCACCCGCGCATTCCGAACTTACCTTTCCAACTACTATGCTAGCAAAGTTCACCTCCACCGAGTGGCTTACAAGACCCTGCCTTTCACAAAGGAGGCATCCGAGGCTTTGGATCAAATCAGAAAACTTGCCCGACAAATCGTTGCAGATCTAGATCCCGATGATACGCTCCCAGTCAATATGCTCTGGCCTCTTTTGATGCTGGGTGTCGAAGAGCAGGATCCGAATGAAAAAGCGTGGATCAAGACCCAGATCCTCCGAATGGAAAAGGTTGCCGGGAACGCACGCATCACGGCGCAGGTATTGGAAGAAGTCCAGGCCAGACAAGAAGCCGCCAAAGCCCGCATGGACATTCGAGCGGTTATGCATGCCGTCTTCAATTCGTGCTTTGCCATCGTCTAATCTTGAGCCGGTAAATCGCCAAGAAAGTTCGATGATGAGCTACACTCGGACCATCAACACAGG
The DNA here is from genome assembly GCA_022837005.1 of Calonectria pteridis. NCBI lineage: Eukaryota > Fungi > Ascomycota > Sordariomycetes > Hypocreales > Nectriaceae > Calonectria > Calonectria pteridis. Next base: position 667,971 of record JAKZGU010000004.1, read on the forward strand.
AATGGTTCTATTTGAACAGAAACGAGTCATTCAACCACATGCAGTGGCGTTTACAACATCTCAAGAGCCCAAGCGAAAGGTGCGTGTGATGGGACTCGGGTGGCACACCCCTGCTCGCCTTGCAGCCGTCTCGGCTCGACGCCCCACACATTCTCTTCGTGCCGATCGGGTCTCCTCACACCCTTCTCCAACTCCCCCGCACACGGGTAACGCCGCCAGCACACTGGAGTGCTTTGAACATCAATGCTGTGCTCATAAGCGCCTCAGGATGTGGTATGATGCAGTCGGTGTCCCTCAATGGAGTCGCTGATGGAGTCCCCGTGGGGGCGGTGATGTGGACAGCACGAACAATGGAATATCTTTGCCGCCGTTCCCACATAAGCTGGCCATCTTGATTCCCCATCAATTTTCTCAACACTTTGTTTCTCAATTTAAAGTGCTAGCGGCGGTCTTCTGGCGTTCTTTTCATTCATACCAAGATAAACAGACATTTATAGACAAAATGGTCTCTATTTCTGTGACCAAGGGCAAGGCTTACCCTCCCGGAATCCACGTCCCTTCTCTGACCTGGTTCCGCGACGATGCCACCCAAGAGATTGACTGGGATCTTCAAAAGAAGCACCTTGAGTTTTTGATCAGCTCTGGTCTTGACGGAAGTATGTACTACGCAGTATACCGCGGGAGACGCAGGCGGCTAACGGATTGCAGTTGTCATTGCTGGAACCAACGGCGAAGCAGTTACCCTGTCAGCAGGCGAGAAGGCCCAACTAGTGCGAACCACGCGCGAGATTGCGGCTCAAGTCGGTCGCCCTGATATTACCGTTACCTTGGGAACTTCGGGCTACTGCACTCGGGACGTCATTGCTGAGACGCATCTGGCCAAGGAGGTTGGTGCCGACTTTGTGCTTGTGCTTGTTCCCAGCTACTTCCACTTTGCCATGAACCAAGATGCCATTGTGGCCTTCTTTGAGGAGCTTGCCAATGCTAGCCCTGTTCCCGTTGTAATTTACAACTTCCCCGGAGTCGTTGCCGGCCTCGACGTCAACTCGGAGATGCTCGAGCGTCTCGGCCAACACCCCAACATTGTCGGTGTGAAGCTGACTTGCGGTGGCATTGCCAAGGTCGCCCGCGTGTCCGCCCAGTACAAGCCTGAGGACTTTTCAGCCTTGGCTGGACAGAGCGATTGGCTCGTCCCTGCCCTGTCCGTGGGCGGCACCGGGGTGATTACCGGGGTTGCCAACCTCTACCCCAAGGCCTGCATGCAGATTTACGACCTGTACAAGGCCGGAAAGCTGCAGGAGGCAGAGGCGGCCCAGCTGAAGCTCGCACAGATGGAATGGGGCTTTGGCAAGGGTGGCATCAACGGAACCAAGTGGGTGGTGGCCAAGCTGAGAGGATACCCGCTGGAAAGCTCTCACTGCCGACGACCGTACCCCAAATACGACGACGAGAGCAAGCAGGCGTGGATCCTGAAGGTGGTGGAGCCTCTGTCAGTCACTGAGCAGGGTCTCGGAACGAGGGGGGCGTAAGCTTAGCACGGTAGAGGCGGATGAGATGAACTGCTTGTATACCTATAGACTTGCATGCCCCTGGGAGGGTACGGCGCTACGAACATATACGGAATGAATGATATGCATGCCTTATAACGTACCGGAATCCCGGGACTGGCTGTGATGAACATGCAGATGTGACGATGCGGCTGAAGTGATGAGGTGAGGTTTGATGGGTGTTAGTTCTCCAGCACAGCATCCAACTTGGCGATGTCCAGCTAGTTGATTGTTGGCCATGATGAGTCGATAGCAGAAGGAACATATGCTGATTTGGAGTAAAAAAGCAATTAATGGATGGTTCGATTTCCAGAGCTGATATTGGTTCATCGGTCATGTAGAAGTCGTTCGATGGCCTGTTGAGGGTGCCGCGTGTAAGTTGTGAGAGATCAAGTTGAGGTTTCCTAACCGAGCAACACACTGGAAGCGAAACGCCCCATGAACCGGATGTCCAACGACTAAATCGGACTTCCAACGTGCAGCAGTTGAGTCGAATCTAATCGTTTTGCCATCAAGTAAGTTTTGATCGGCTGATAACGATCCAAATTGGGTTTATTCGCCGAGGCCGGGCTACACATGGCACTCGACTACCTATTCATTCGGTCTGATGTTGCCATGTTTTAGGTGCCGTCAACCGGCAACCATGCTACTCGAATTGTTCAATAGCAGAATACCCACGGTTCATTCCGACTGAGCAACGTATATCCGCGTACCTCCGCGTCATCGGGTCTGGTGTTTTGTCATGGCAATGGAGCGTCTCCACCTGCATTTCCGGGCCCGGCCACGGCGTCGTCCAATCGCTTCCCTCCGTCGCGTCGGCTCGCGTATCGGGTCATGGCCCCAACTACCGCCAAGATGGTCGGCTCTGGCCTTCACAACCGGTCGCCATTGCCGCACCTCTTCACTAATCAATCAGAAGCCATGATGCGTCTCACGACCCTCGTTGGAAGCGAGTGGCGCGCTTCTCCTCGTGAGCGCACGCTCAGCAACACCCCTGTCCGTCCGCAAAGCCCGGGGGAGGAGCTGCAGTGCCGTTTTGGCTCCCCCTTCTCCAACTCCTCCTCCGCTGCAACAGACCATCCCCCAGATTTATCCCCACAAGCCTCCCCACACACACTCCGCTAGCCCTGCAGCTGTCTCCGGGGTTTTGTGCTCACGCCTTGGACCGAAGCGAGTCCGCGCTGAAGCGATGCCGCACACACACACTCCCCCGGATTCCCAAGGTGCCCCCAACGGACGAACCCCCGCAAGGGATGACGGACGACTCATGGGCCTGGCACCGAGTGTCGGGATAAATATCTGTGCCTCGTCGCATCCTCCCCAGCGTTGCACTATCAGAGTGCTACCTACTTGCTGCAGCCACATTCGAAAACAGGCTGTGATCGCCCCAGCGGAAAAGGGCTTTTTTTTTTGTTGCAATTGTCTGAAAATTTTGGCGTACCCCTAGCCTCGAGAGCCAAAGAGCAGCATTGACGCGGTATAACATCGTCATCAGCTGCGAGGAACAATGGGTGGCTTCCGCGCAGTCGAGGACCGGCCGACGCCGAAAGAGGTGTACAACTGGCGTTTGTACGGCGAGGCGACCATCATTGCCACAGGATCTTTGCTGTAAGTGTCTGCGGGGAAAGAAAACATCATGCCTCGTTTGCGCTGATTTGACTCTGAAAATAGTTTCGGATACGACTCGGCCTTTGTTGGCACGACGATTGCCCGAAAGAGCTTCAAGACAGACTTCAAAATCAGCGACAGCAACTCTGCCGACATTTCCTCAAACATCACCTCGGCTTTCCAGGCTGGCGCATTCTTCGGTGCCATCTTTTGCTTCCTGAGTATGACGCGCACGGAACACGCTTGAACTTGATGCCAGAGCTAACACGGCGCAAATAGTCACGGAAAAGGTTGGGCGCAAGTGGGCTCTTCAGTCCAATGTGATCGTCTTCCTCATTGGCGCCATTCTCATGACGGCTGCGACTAGTCAGCTATCGCACATCTGTAAGCGCCAAGGTCTCTTGATTCCGGAAAATGGTTCCTAACATACACAGATGCTGGTCGTGTTCTTACCGGAATCGCCTGCGGTGCCATCACCGCTACCGTCCCCAGCTACATCGCCGAGCTTTCCATCGTGTCGATCCGAGGCATCCTCACCGGTCTGTTCGAAGTCGCTTATCAAATCGGTTCCTTGATCGGTTTCTGGATCAACTATGGCATCAACCAAAACATGGATCCAACCTCGTCTACCAGCTGGCGCGTGCCCATGGCTGTTCAGATCATCCCCGCCGGAATCCTCTTCGTCGGTGGATTTTTCCTCCACGAGAGCCCTCTCTGGCTGATGCGCAAGAACCGGGAGGAGGAGGCAACTGTCGCTCTTGAGAGCCTGCGCCAGATTCCCCGCGAGCATAATTGTGAGTGCTTGAATGAAGCTACGACTGATCTGTGAACATTCGCTTATACATTCCGTTTAGACCTTCAGGAGGATCTTCAGATGATTCGCAGCCGTCTTGCCGACGAAGCTGCCATTTCCGCCAAGTACGGCACCGGACCTGTGGCCTACTTTCGCGGTGCTCTCGCCGAGCTGTCCCGCAAGGGCATGTGGAACCGTGTCGTCCTCGTCTTCTGCTCCTTTGCGCTGCAGAACATGTCGGGAGCCGCAGGTGAGTTGCAGTTTTTCAATTGTGAAAACTCCAAGTCTAACTGCGAAAGCCATCAACTACTACTCGCCCACTCTTTTTGGTTCCCTCGGTATCAGCGACGTTTCTCTGTACACCGGCATTTACGGCCTTGTCAAGGGTAAGCAAGGATCAGACAACTCTGCGCTATCGCTATATGTGCTAACGAATTCTAGCCGTTGCGTCCATCATCTTTTACGGTGCTCTGATTGATCTTTGGGGACGACGATACCCCACCATCATCTCTTCCCTCATGTGCTCCCTGTGCCTGTGGTTTGTTGGTGCCTATGTCAAGATTGGCCACCCTGCAGACATTATCAACGCCGGAGGAGAGCTCTCCCCTTCTACCTCTGCTGGAGGCAAGGCTGCTACAGCCATGATTATGATCTACTCCGTCTTGTAAGTCTTACAATTGCGTACCCCAACAAGAGACTAACCATTCTCAGCTGGTCTTTTGGCCTTAACGGTATCCCATGGATTGTATCTGCCGAAATTTTCCCTGGTGCCCTGCGAAACTTGACTGGTACCTACGCAGCCCTTGTCCAGTGGCTCACCCAATTCGCCATTACCAAGGCCCTTCCCTACATCTTCAAGTCATTCGCCTACGGCACCTGGTTCTTTTTCGCTTGCTGGATGCTCATCGCTTCCGTGTGGGCGTTTGTGTTCCTTCCCGAAACAAAGGGCCGCACCCTCGAGGAAATGGATATCATTTTGTAAGAACCCAGCCACCCCAACCACGTTTGTCGTATTGATGCTAACGACTCCACAGTGGCTACGTCCATGATCGAAACACCAGCCAGGACCTTGCCAGAGCTGTCAGTAAGGCTTCAGACATTGAGCACACGGAGGAGCGTGCATAAAATGATAAAAATATGACAATGACTGCACATGTACCACGTTACTTATGGCGGAGCGATGTCGTTTTGGTAGTCTATGCACTCAAAACACCAGAGAAGAAATACTATTGAGAATACCCCAGTGTCTTTATGATGAAACAAACCTGAAACATCCCTTTCTCTGTTTGATGGCTATAAATAGCAGCGTTGAGGCCACGCCGTATAAATGGAACAAAGAACCCAGCCGTCGCCCTGATGCGGTGTTCTAAATTGGAGAACAGTGGTTCACTAACACTAAGCTATTGTCAAACCGATTTCTTTGCAGATTTCTTTGTTTGTAGTGTCTATGAACAAAGCTGGATCAGTGTATCATCAAAGGGCGAAACAAGTACAGGTCCCTAATTCATCTATTCGGGCGCAGAACATCACCATGTAAACTGTAACGTCTTGAAATAAAACACCCCCAGATTCCACTTTAATTTCCAAACTGTTCAGCAGAATACGTGTTTCACAAGCCTTGAATTGAGCAACATGTCATACGTTATTCCAAACTATTACTCGACAGGGGCTTATGGATATGCTCCACCATATCAGCCACCCTCTCGACATTATCCAGCAGTACCTGTGTGTTACCCTACGCCTCCTCGGCCGAGAAATGAGACGAGCAGGCGTCCCAATTTTCAGCAATCTTACCACGCACCATCTCGTCCATCGCCTCGCCCACCACCGCAACCATCGCACCGTCCATCACCCCGCCCATCAGGTCGTTCCAACACAAGGCCCACTATCGTAAAAGACGACCCGCGGCCAGACCACTCGCCGTATACTAGAAAACACGGCGAACACACTTGGATGGGCAGCGTTGGCTTCTCCCATGATTTCGTCAAGAAAAGTTTCGGCGAAGGGCTCCAGAGCGGCAAGTCCAAGATGGCATATGAGCCCGAACCGCTGGAGCCACTATTCAGCCAAGAAAAGCACTTGGACCGACTGCCTGCCCCAGCGGTTTCGGAGATGCAACAAGGAGGCGTAGTAGTTGGATCGAATAATATGAAAAGGCATTTGCCATGGCAAGCCTCGGCACCCGCATCCGAGATGCCAAGACATGGAACATCAGAGGCGTCGAGAGAATGGGCTAACAGCGAACGTCAACATTCAACCAACTCAGCCAGGTATGCTCACAGGCGAGCGTGAGCGAATCAGTTGTACGCAGATACGTCATAGTTATGTAGATTGAAATTAGGTTTATAGAGTGTGGAAATTTGACAGCAAAGTATTTCAACGTTTGTCATGGCTGGCTTCACGAGCCATACACGGATGTACCCGAAGCTGTCGCTGCAGGGGTGCGATTGGTGCACTGGTGACATTCTAGCGCGGGCAACCAATGATTGTCGAACTATTACCCAACTAGGTAGCCCGATACGAGATCTATGCGCGGGCTAACTGACTGACTTGCTGCTGGCTTTGGCCTGCACCTTCAAGACGCTCGCCTGCTCCTCATTACTCGTCGCTGAAATTGTCGACACAACGGGATCCGACCGCGGCTGGTGTTTCCAGCGCCGAGCCGGGATCCCGTCACGGAAAAAGCCGTCAATGTCCTCTATGCTTCGCCCTGTCACCTCGCCCACGCAAAGGTACACGTACGACCATGTCACCAAGCACAAACCTGTATACAAAGCCCGTTCTGGGGCCCAGCCCTGCCGAGTAGTACAGGTAGGGCAGCGTGAAGACGGTCGCCCACACCGTAACTCAGAAGGAGGCAACGGCGACTGCGTAGATTTTGTTTCGGTTCCGACCGACCGCCATCTTGGAAGCCTAGTACAGAGGGAAAAAAGAAGACGGCACCGGTTAGTACAAACGCACCATGACACGAACACGGCGCACGCATGCGCTCGTTGGATGTGAAGGAGAAGAGAAAAGGACCCTACAATTGTCCAGTCCAGGGGGGCCCCATGCAAAGTTGAAAGCCACAGTCTCGACGATGACGAAACTAATAATGACCTTGCCTACCGTCTCGCTTGGAGTGCCGCTGGGGATGCCAAGACATCCGACTACGAAAATGGAGACTGTCATGATGCCGGTCGTGGTCGTGGCCATGAGGAGCGGCCGTCGGGGCAGCTTGTTGGCCAGCAGGACGGCGGCGAGGACGACAAAGACCTGGATGATGAAGACGACGAGCGTCGTCAGGAAAGGGTCGCTCAGGCCAATTGACTTGGAGAAGACGGTGCCAGGGTGGTAGAACCACTGGATGCCGTTGATCTGCTGCGTAACGAGGGCGCCGGCGCTGTAGACGACCTTGCGGCGCTCGACTGGGTCCGTGACGAGCTACATCCACCATCCTCCTCCTCCTCCTCCGGGCTGGTCGGCGGCGGCTCGCTCCCGCACGACGTCGTGCTCCATCTTGCGAACCACAGACACTACGTCAAACCCGCCGTCCTCCTCGCGGTGCAGGCTGCGCAGCGCGCGGGCGGCGTCGTCGGCACGGCCCTTGCAGACAAGCCACCGCGGCGACTCAGGCACCCACCAGACGCCCAGCAGCACGAGCAGCGGGAAGAACAGCTGGAAGCCGATGGGGAAGCAGTAAGCGAATGAGGTGTCGCAGTGGACGAGCCCTCGATTGATTCCCGCAGCCATGATTTGAGACACGGACAGGGTCAACTGCCAGCACATCAGCAGTGGGCCGCGAAGAGTTTCTGGTGCGATTTCCTATAAGTCAGAAAAGCAAAAAATTGCCCAGCGTTAGCCCTCTCTGCCACGAACGATCCCAACCTTGTTTTTTTTCCTTTTTCTATCAGCAACTAATGGAAAAGACGGCATTGTGCCAAGTGACGGATAGAAAATCGAGTTAACTTTCTTGACCCCATGTACAGCGGCGAAGTGGCAGAAAAGTTGCCCACGCCAAACCCAAGCACTGCTCGGCCGCCGTCATGAGCGCTCCACTCGACGTCGTTGCGAGCTGCATGGCGACGCCGACGACAATGGCCGCGGCACCGGTGAAGAAGACGGGCTTGCGGCCCAACGCATCGTTGAGGGGAGCCGCCGCCAGCGATCCCGCCAGCTCGCCGACGTTGATCATGGAAGTCATGACGGACAGCGTGGCCGGCGGGATTTGGTATCCGCCATCGGCGGTTCTCTCGCCAAAGTCGCGGAGAAATACATCTGTTGTGCAGAGTTTTTTTTTTTTGAGTTTTTTTTTTTTGCTCGGTTAGCCAAGTCTAGTACAGACGTAGTTGTCTAGTAGTTTGTGTAGTTTGTGTCAAGGACGGACTCTCTCACTCACCAAGCGTAGAGACGCCATTAAAGTAAACGCCTTCGTACCCGTACAGGCATGCCCCCAGGGCCGCGAAGCCGCAATACAGCCATGCGTAGGGGTGTTTGAGGCTCGGCATCGTCACAGAGGAGAGGAAGGGAGGGGTCCTGGTCCAGCCTTTCGCCCAGCTTCGCCCTGCCAAAGACCCTGACTTTTGCTCTGCCGATTGGTTCGCAGGGTTTCGAACAAGGAAGCCCATTCGTATTCAGGGATTGACGGGAGCCAAATGAGCGGTACTCCGTAGCGTCAGGATAGATCCGGCGCGAAGGAAGTTAGACTGAAGCGGGAGCGAACGGGGCGGAAGCCCACACAACCCCGGATTTGTTTCGTTCGTTTTTTACTCTCGTTTTTTATTGAGGCGAGCTGTATGGTTCAAACTAGGCTTTTCGCTTTCCGCCCCTCCCCTTTTTCCCGTCCCTTCCCTCCTCCTCCTCTTTTCTCTTCGTTGGCCGGGCGGGTCTGCTGCTACAATAAAGTTTTTCGTAAATGGAGCAAATTGGATCCCCTCAGGACCGACGCCTTGCCCCTTGGGGAACGGCCGCGCGCCGAGGCCAGAGGGGGAACACTGAGATGAGCCAGAGAAGGTGAAGAAAAAAACGCAGTGCACACGTGAGATGCCGTCGGCGTGGAATCTGCCTGGTTTGGGGCCCTGCCGAGGAAGAGAGGCGGCGGACCTCGTGCGTGGTGGATAGAGAGAGCTCTGACACAAAAGGGCCGCCGGTTTTTATAAAAGTAAACTCCCCCCGGTTAGCGACCAGCAAAAACTATTTTGGAACTGGGACACTCTTAGTATCATAGCTCGCCTGGTTCTTAAACCGGAATTGGCACTCGAGAGCTCTGAACAGAATGGCGCCGCCTAAATAATTCCACTGCTGCCCGCCGCCGGTGGACAAGCATTTCCGAGACTTTCAACAACTCTTTCCCCGACGACGACGACGACGACAACGAACAATAATTAATAATAATAATAATATGAACCACCAAGTTCGCCATCGTGCCTCTGGCGAGTACCGCGACGACAATGCGCCTCCTCCTCCTCCTTCCTCGATGCGACAGCAGCGGCAACCCGTCGTGACGCCTCCTCCCGACAGCTGCCCCTACAGCCGGCCGTACACCGACCAGGCAGTCGCCGATGCCATCCCCGTCCTCGTCGACAATACATACCACCTATTCCACCTGGTGACACCGCCCGGCACCAAGCACCACCCGGAGAGGCTACGGTCGTCGTGGACGCGGATCCGGTCGCCGAACCTGATGGAATGGACCCGGGACCTGGAGCCCGTCCTCGCCCCGGGCGAGCAGCCTACCAACCCGGACGCCGACGGGGTGTGGACCGGGACCGCGCTGCTGGGCCTCGACAACGTCATGCACATCTTCTACACAGGGTACAACCTCAGCCAGGGTGGCCGCCAGGTGATTCTGCACGCGCGGTCGAGGGACCGCCACGGCACCCGGTTCGAGAAGCCCGCCGGCGGTGGGCCCATCACCATTGTCGGCGACGGCCTCTTGCGGTACGAGGAGATCGACTTCCGCGACCCCTACGTCTTCTACAACGCCGCCGAGTCGCGGTACTGGATGCTCGTCGGCACCCGGCTCGCCTCGGGCCCGCACTGGTCCCGCGGGTGCATTGCGCTGCTGACGTCGGCGGACCTCGACGTCTGGCACGTTGCGCCGGAGCCCCTGTACGCGCCCAATGACATGTTCTGCCCCGAGTGCCCGGAGCTCTGGACCCTGCCCAACGGCAAGTGGTACCTGGTCTACTCGCGGTTTCACGCGCCCAACGCCGGCACCGTCTACCGGGTCGCCGACCACCCGCGGGGTCCGTTCCGGGTCCCGCGCGACGGCTCGCACGGCCGCCTGGACGGCCGGAGGTGGTACGCGGCGAGATCCTGCCCGAAAGTCGGCGATCCTCGCAGGAGGATCAGCTTCGGCTGGATGGGCGACTACGCCGACGACGACGGCAAGTGGCTCTGGGGAGGGAACCTGGGCATCCCACGGGAAATGTCGGCGGATATCAATGGCTACTTGAGGATTGAAGTGAATCGTGAATTACGGGATTTCCTCTGGCGATCTTCCAAGACTGTCTGCCCAAGCAATGCCGCCCCCAGCCTATACATGTGCTCGCTGGGGACCACGGCTACCCACTTCCCTGAGCTTGGCTCCGTTGCCCTGCGGCGCGACATCTTTGTAGACTTCAAAGTCGCCGCCTGCGACGCCCACACCTTCGGCGTCATTTTCCACCCAGACCAGTCCGGCAAAGGCCACCGCCTGCAATTCAGCCCCTCCGGCAACGGGCTGTTCTCAGTCTCCCTCGTTACCGATTTCCCGCCCCTGGACGACTTCTGGGCCGACCAATACCGACTGTACATCCCCCGACCGATCGATGGCCCCGAGCTTGTGCGCCATGATAATGTTAGTTTGGTGGACGGCGTCTTCCTTTTCCTGCGAGGCCAAATTATAGAGGCCTTCTGTGGAGGCCGGTCGTTGAGCTTCCGCCTGCCTCTCCCTCTGTCCTGGAGCCGCAACCAAAACGAAGGCGAGGTGCGAAGATTCGGGTGGTTTGTGGAGGACGGCATGGTTGACATTGTCAACATCTCCGTCCGGCACAGAATCAAAGAGGGGTGCCTCTGATATGGAGGATGATGCAGCTGGTGATGACGAGTAAAAAAAAAAAAAAGACGGACGTCTGGTTTTGTTTTTCACAGCGCTCTCCTAGCTTGCGTAATTTCATCCCAGATCATCTCGAGGCGGCATCATCGCGTCTGCCTGCACTGGCATGCCATTCAGTAGATCGTAAGACCCGTTCACTCCTGCGGCCAGATCCCAGTCGCCAAAGTCCTGGTATTGGTAGACATCGGTAGCATAGTGGTTCATCATCGGGCTGACTTTGTCGTTAAGGGGCTCGTTCAGGTTGACAGCCAGGGCGTGCTCGAGACCCCGTAGAATAGCACCCTCAAGACGGTTTACCGCGTACTGCATGGGCTCGTGGCTCTTGCTCATCATGCGCAAGTTCCAAAGGTAAGAATTTAGTGTCTCCTGCCAAAAGTTTCGTTCTTGTGATGATAGAGATGTCACGAGGAGGAGCGTCGTGAAGGAACCCAACAGAGAGAAGAGGTATGGAGAGGTAAAGTACCAGAACGCCTCCAGGTGGTCCGGGCGAAGCCCGCTCACAAAGTTGATGGCGTTCTGGGCCGTCTGCAGGGCAATTTGACGCAACTCTGTCAGAACACGATCGTCTGTGCAGCGTGGGGGCAAAGCAGTGGATCGTATTAGTCGCCGGAGAAGCGTCATGACCACACCGTAGTAGGAGAAGTGGAGATAGCCATGGAAGCATAGCTTTCTTTGATATATAACGTTCATCCCCAGCCCCGGGGGGATGCTACGGTACCAGGTGTTTAGGTTATCAAAGTGCGTTCTAGCCTGTTCGTAGAGGATGACGGTGTCCTGCTGGCGGCACCCGCGTGCTGTGTAAAAGTCCTTGTAGATATCAGAGAGGATTCGTGTCAGCTGCACCATCTGCATGTACTGTGTCATGCCGGTGGACGCGATAGATCGACGGTCGTCGTCGGGGCCCGGCGTGGGCATCGATCCATCGCCGTCGTAGTCGGTAAAGTCAGCTACGGTGAGGTCTTGGACGGTCCAGTCATCATCGTGGATGTGCACCGGACGGCCGTACGCGAGCGCAGTCCAGCGGTCCTGCATGTAGAGAGCCCAGCTCAGGCGCTTGCGGACGTTTCGTTCCCATTGCGGGATCGTCCAGTTCGTCGCATCTAGATGAAGCCCAAGGCACTGGCCGATGGCCAAAGCCTGGCAGGTGAGGCCCCACTGGAAGGTGTGGTCAGGATTCAGCGAGTCCTCCGGCTGGCACTGCAGGAGGAGAAGGCACGCCTGGATGGAGCAGAGCTTGGGGCGGTGGTAGGACGTTGGCAGGGCGTCCTTGAGGAGGCTACGAAGCAGGGCCGAGTCCGGTGGTGGGCGGATCGACAGCTCGGGGTCGTAGGTCCACCACCGAATAGCGGATAGATAGACGGCGCTGAGCAGGGTGGCGGGGATGCCGCGATAAGACTGGTTGTAGACGGAGATGAAGGCTTCCTTGGAGATGATGGGATAGCACGGCTGGACGTGCCTCCAGAAAAGCTCGACGAGGCTTGGGCCGTGAGGCCGTACGCAAGCTTCGATGCGGTCGACGGCCGAGTGTATCTGGTCCGACTCGAGAGCCTTGTCATCAGCAGCCAGGTGGAAGGTCAGGGGGTACTCCTGGCCATCGTCGTGCTCCAGCACCCGGCGGATGGCGTGGGTTTCCAGGCTGAACTCATGAGTGAGGGGATCATAGGGACGGTGGCGCATCAAGATGGGCTCCATGTCGCTCCCCAAGCCGTAGAGCTCGGCGGAGCGGGTGGTGGAGCACCCCAGGGTCGCCTCGAGCGGCGCGGGCTCGACGAGCTCGGGGACGGTTACAGAAAGTGCCTGGTGATGACGGTTGCTGTCTCCCGAGGCGCGCGTCTCGGCGGGCGAGAGAAACGACTGGACCGACTGCGTCTCGGAGACTAGCGTTCGGGCTTCATCTCGCGACTCCTTGCGGCTCCGGCTGATGCTGCGACTTGACGACTGCCCCGGGTGGCCCGAGCCCTGGGTGTCGTCCAGAGCTGCTCGCTCGTCGCCGCTGTAGGTGCCAGCTCCGTTGGTGGTGGCCGAGTTGGTGGCCTGCCTCTCGGGGGGATCATGGTGAAAGGTGCAGGCGGTTGCGCGCAGCTGGCAGTGGACGCAGTCGCCATCGCCGTCCTTGGTCACGCAGCGCGTCTTGCGCTTGCGGCAAGCATCGCAGGGCCGGAGGCTGCGGCGCTGCCGCTTGCGGGCATTGTTCTGGTAATCCTGGGGGGTGATGATTTCCATTTGTTGTCCGTGTAGTTGATGCTGCCTTCTTGGTCGCTGAGGGGGAGCGCAAGGGACAGCTGGGCCATGTCCACATCCGAGTTCGGAGCGCAGTGAGAAGAATAACGATGTCCCAGGGTGGTGGTGGTGTGCGATGTGGTCTGAGAGGGTTGAATGTGTGTGTGCGAGAGAGAGGGCGGCAGATCAAGTGTGTTAGCCGTCGTGTGCTTTGTGGTTTCGCCCCCTCCCCCCTCCAAGAAGCCTCAGCAGGTAGGTGACAGCAGGTCCACTCTACTACACCCGTCTCCCTGTCGTGTCCTTGTCACTATTGTTACTCCCCTCTCGCTGGCTCGCTCTCTCCTTCGCATTCAGTGAAGGGCGGCTGAGTGGGTGTGGATAAGTGGCTTCCTGGTCCCCGTCCTGTTCTAGTCGCGAAAAGGTCTGGCTGGCCCAGATTCATCCGATCTATCTCGGCCTCGTATCCGGTGACGGGCACACGTCCGCCAGGACCAGACCAGACCAGACCAGACCAAGGCAGCGACGTAGCCAAAGACGACGCAGCGCAATCGGGAAATCGAAAGAGCGTCGAAGCCCGAGTCATTTAAGCCCTCCTGACAAGGAACAAGGCTGGCGTGCGCCGCGCGCTGATCCGACTAGACAGCTCCAGTCTCCAGCACGTACACCCGTCTGTCGGATTGAACTCTGTTCGAGTAGGGTGCTTGGGTGCCCCTGGTTTTGGGGAGTCCTGAGATGAAGGATGGCGCGAGCGTCCATCTAGTCCGGATTGATAGTGGGTGGAGGCGTACTGGCGGACTGGCTCGTGCCCATGCTCTTCGAAAACTCGGCAGTTTAGTTCTTAATTTTAGTTGGCGAGTGAATAGATCGGAACTTGACTGACCTCTCCTAGGCACTTTAAGGTTGGGCCGGCTGCTCAAGGGTCTCTAGCTGGTGTCTCCTGGATCAAGCCTCACCGCACCAAGGGCCCCATCGACAAGGGCTCTGCGTAACACAGGGCGGCTCTTTTGCCTCTCAAGTTTTGCTTCCCGTGATCTATGAGATGCCGTTGCCGCTGCCGCTGAAAAGCTTGCTGGATCCGTGGACTTGGGACTTGGGAGACACAAAGATGGGGCGCCTGGCGCTTCCCGTTGCGGCCGCGGCTTGGCGGAACAGGCGGCCCGCGAGGGAGCATCACAGGCCCCCGACGTATTGATCAAACAAATGCGAGGCGGAATGACGTCGGCTTTGTTGGCTGTGACAAGTCGCCATGGCTTCATTCCGGCTTGCCTCATTCATTACTGGCCGCCCCCTCCCCCTTCGTGCGTTGGGTCGCATTGGGTCACTTTGGGTTTCCCTTGGCACTCTCGGGAGTTGCCAAAGCCATACACTGCGGATCGCGGCAGCGGCTCCTCCTTTTCCTCCCCTTCCTCTTCCTCCTTCTCGCTTCTAGCATTATCTTATTAGGGCTTGCGGATCGTAGATTCCTGCTGACCCCCCTCTCCGCCCTCCTCCCCCCCATGCCACGCGAGCCGCCGTCATCAACCACTGCCGCCGCCATTTCCTTAACATGCCGCATAGCCCCCTTACTATGTATGTAGGCCGCGTATCTTTGATCCTCATGGTTGCACAAGCCAGCCCCTGGGTGGACAGAAGGTCCGAGAGGCAACAAGTGGGCAGCCGGTCTTGGTTCCCTCTCTCTCCCTCCGGCCCCCTCGCTCAGTCGCTCAGCTTGTTGGTTTGCTCCGAAACTAACCGCGGAGAGGGAAGATCCATCCCTCTGCTGCGAAATTTTCCCCGAGAAGCTGCATCAAAATCGTCATCCCTTCTCCTTCGCCCCAAGCCACATTGCCCCTAATTCGACAAAAGCCCGACGCCCGCCTGTCCTGCCTGTCCACATAATCCGACACACGGAACAGGCGGTCACTATTCAAGTGAGACTCCCGGAGCCGTGTTTCCACTTTCTGCGTATTGTGGTGTTGTCGCCCACAAAGCGAAAATAAGTCGCCTTACTGGGTTGGAGCACCTGAGAAAAAAAAAAAAAAAACTGCCGGCCGCGAAACCCATGCCTACGTAGGCCACTTATGCTACTTGGGTCACTAGTCTTGGCGGTAGCGCCGGCGACATCGGTGTTTCATCATCCCCCATGTAAGTCGGAGGATTCCCATCTGCTGAGATCGCGAGGCCATATGCTGTTGTTACGTTACGCAGAGCCTCGAGACGGGCCATCGGGGCAACCTATGCTTGTCCATAGCATGCACCGTAATCACGGAATCAGCTCCCGAGAGAAACAAGACAAGACGGAGGGGAACCGTGCTTAGGCTGAAGGCGGCCAAAGCATTCGCGTATCCAGGATCCGGGAAGCTATGCTAGTCAGGGCCTCGAGTCCATGACTGACGAGATAATCTTGTCGCGGAACTAGGCACCGGCCATGATGCGCCACCAATATCTAGAACATCGGCACATCGTTTTGCTCGCCGAATATGGAATAGCTGGTGTGATTTCTTTTCACTCGGGTCCCCTTGGTGGCATAGTCGGGCTGGCCTCGATTTCGCGGCCACCGTCAGCGGCGACATGGTTGGCGGCTCGTTTTCTGCCGGGCTGCGGCCCCCATGGGCTTGATTCTGTCGACGCATGCGCATCACCGCTTCAACTCGCCCTCTTCCTCGCCTTGTTTTGACCCGAAATCATGATGAACTTTGTCCCAAGCCCCGTGTGGAGTATCGATCACCCTCTCCACGGCGGATCGCGCCCCATCTGCAGTTCGATCTCGGATGGATTGCGCCTTGAATTGGCGGCGAACCGGCGATTCTGTTAGTAAACTCTAATCGTGTAACGAAGACACCGTGCAGCGATGCTCGAAAGCTCATCTCCAGTGGAGTCGCACGGGGTGGGATGGACAGCGAGCCCGCTCTGAGCGATGCAGAGAGCAACCGCGGCCATGCGTGCCGTAACATGTCGTTGATTTAAGAATAATCTACATCTAGTGTGAAATTGGATGATGACTAAACTGCTGGAGGAGTTGTTTACCAATGTCAGTTGGCAAGCCACACGTACCCAATGCAAAGTTCTCTTTATGGTATTCCTCTTGGCACGGGGCGATCGGGAATAACGCCACCAGTCAGGCGACCAAGCATTCACCACTAATTCGTCGACACATGGACTAAACTATGCTTAAAATCTGTCAAGGTCCGACGAGTTTGCCAAGACATTGACAGAAGGAACCCGGAGCCGCCGCCGCGATGGAATGGCACTTGTCATACACGGGCAAGAGGCGCATCTGTCTTGAGTCAGTTGGACCAGCCGTGGACGACGCCTCTCCCAGTAGCACTCCGAACTATTTTTCACTCGCACTTTCAGCCATTAGGATTCACTTCTCCCGTGTGCGCCCCCGGAAATCCCGTCCGCAGTCCCGCATGTGAAAAATATGACAGACGAGGGAGCTTGGGGCATGCCAAGACCGCCTGCTTTCTTGGAGGCGATTCGAAACAGATTCATTCGCTGCACCCGTCACCATTCTCGTCCTTTGTGATCGGGGTCCACTACTGGGAACAGCCTGGAAGGGCTGATTGGTGGAGGTGTGGATAATAGCAACACACACTAGACCGTGCCTAGGACGCAACGGCCAATCTTGATCCCGCCAAGGGGCAACGCGTCTATCAATGTGTTCTAGGCCTTTGCGAGTTGGGGGAGCAGCCTCAGCCGATATTCTCCCATGAACACTGCAAAGATCTGCGGCGCTCGTTCTTGGTACGACGTTGGTGAGTCGACCTGTGGAGATGGGGGACTTTTGCTATGCGTCAGCCCATGCACTGGGGCATCGGCGCTGAGCATCATGTCAACTGCCGCCCTCGACGGCGATTCCTGTTTGGGGACTCATCGTCTCGATATGGAACGAGTATTCGGGAACGTCTCATTTGTGCTCGCCTCGCTAAGCAGGGCAACAACGTGCGCCGCGGGTGTCGCTGAAGATAATGGTCCCTGGCCCTGAGCTGAGTGCTACCATAATAAACCGGGTCCGACCATGCCGAAAGAGGAATGAGGAATTCACGTTCCTCAAAACGCCATCAGCATTGGTGTAGGCAGAGAGCAAGTCGACCCTCAAAAGCGGAAAGTCGAGTCTGCGCTTCCGCGGAATGCGTGGCACACGGGTTGCCTGTCTTACCCCAGCTTCCGCAATGCCACCCGATATATGTATGTCATGTCGCCGGGAGCATTGAGGTTTCAGCTCCCCCGCAGCGGTTGAGGTGAATTGGCGCGTAGCAGCAGATGGGTCGCGATGGCAGCCAGCCCGACACGTGCGAAGAGAGATACGGGTGGGTTCGTGCCTCGGTTCGGCTGGAAAACCAACTAGCGACAGAGGAGTTATTGATTTGATTCGGTGTGCAATTACAGATTAGATACCGACACGATGATTACGAGTCCTCTGTTTGTCACCTACCCGTTTTGAGTTTGGATCAATAAGCTCGCCTCCCATTTTACCTCACGGATAAGCTTGTTTGGATCATCTCGTCCCGTCCACTCACACGCCTTCTTCGCCATTGAATGTTGGCATGCTGCAGAATATAATCCCAATGGTGGCCCCTCGATGCACCATCTCGCGCTGCTTGGCTTGCCTAGTCCGGCTTCATCGCCGGGCCACTGCAGCTGCTGGACAAGCATCCTGATCAGCGTCCAGCTCGCTCTGAGCCGAAGCCAAGACATACAACCAACCCCACGCACTCTCCAAGGTTTCAAGCTTGGACAAATGACGTTCAAAGTCCGACGTGTCAACAGATTGGGAAACGGATTCCACCCATCAGGACGATGCATCTGATCGTGTGCCTTGAGCCTCGTCGCGATAAGCCAGTCGCGAACCCCACGTGTGTCTTGGCAATCCTCCTTCGACGCCCGTGTAATCAATTCCTCCGTAGCCATGCAAGGCGATCTTGGGTGCCTGGCAGCGCCCTCATAATTAAAAGTCGAGCAATCAAGGTTTTCTAGAACGAATTAAAGCACCGTTGATCCCGCCTGCACTGCGACAGTACCTGCAGCTTTTCCTTCGAGGGCAGCGCGTCGACCGTGTCAACGAACCCATTTTGCTCCCAAGACAACGTCTCACAAATCCCTTCATCCACCATGAAGGCCTCTGTTGGTTTGGCGACGCTCGCGCTGGTGGCCTCGGCCCATGCCGAGGACGTCCTCTTCAGCAAGCGCCTGGACAAGCGCTTCGTTGACGCCCAGGGACATGAGAATATCTGTATGCATGCTTGGCCGGCGCGACAACCCGAGCCCATGGTGCATTGACGCTGACTGTTTCACAGCCTTCTTCCACGTCAACGATGTCCACGCCCACCTGGACGAGTTCAAGTCTTCCGGTCTTGACTGCACAGACCAGTCTGCTGGCTGCTACGGCGGCTACGCCCGTATCAAGCACACCGTAGACCAGCTGCGTGAGGATCACCCCGATAACCTTTGGTTGAATGCAGGTGATGAGTTTCAGGGAACTCTGTTCTACTCTTACTACAAGGGAGAGAAGATTGCCGAGGTCCTCAACACTCTCAAGTTCGATGCCATGACCCTGGGCAACCATGAGTGGGACGGTGGTGATGAAGAGCTGGGTCAATTCCTCCAAAACTTGACCTTCCCCGTCGTCTCTTGCAATGTCAAGAGTGAGTACGAGGGCCTCAACAAGACCATTAAGAACTACCAAATCTTTGACAACTACAAGTTGGCCGTTATCGGCGTCACCACCGACACCACCCCTGGAATCTCAAGCGTCGGAGAGAAGACTACCTTCTTGGACCCCATTGACTCTGTGCAGCAGGCCATTTGGGAAATTCGAAACACCACCGACGTCAAGCGTATTGTCGCCCTTACGCACATCGGTTTCGATGTCGACAAGGAGCTTGCCGCCAAGACGGAGGGTCTGTCCCTGATCATCGGTGGCCACAGCCACACTCCCCTGGGCACCATGGACGGCGCAGAGGGAACCTACCCTACAATTGTCACAGACGTCAACGGTGACGAGGTTTTTATTGTTACGGCTTACCGATGGGGCGAGTACGTGGGTTACATTGATGTCACCTTCGACGACAGCGGAAAGGCCCTCGAGTACCACGGCGGTCCCATTCACATGGACAACAGCACCCAGGTGGATGCGGCTCTCAACGCCACCATCAAGGGCTGGAGGGGCCCCTTTGAGGAGTTTGCCGCAGTGGTTGTCGGCAGCACCGAGGTTGAGCTTGACCAGACCAAGTGCCAGACAGACGACTGTCTCCTTGGCCAGGTCATGGCCGATGCCATGTACGAATACCGCCTGAACCAGTCCACCAGCGGCAGCAGCTCCAAGCCCGACTTCGCCTTCATCAACGCCGGCGGTGTCCGAGCCACCATTGAGAAGGGCAACATCACCCGTGGCGCCGTCTTGACTTCGTTCCCCTTTGGCAACTCCATTGTCGAGCTCACTTACAACGGCTCCACCCTCAAGCAGATTTTCGAAGGTGCTGTGACCAAGGTCAACCAGTTCAACAACAAGGCCATTACCTCTTGGTTCCAGATTTCCAAGAGCCTCAAGGTCACCTACAACCCCAACAACAACAACGGCTCCAAGCTCACAAGCCTTCTCTTGGACGGCAGCAGCCTCGAGGACGACAAGGAGTACCGCATGATTACCCTAGACTTCATTGCCGGCGGTGGCGATAGCTTCCTGGAGTCTACCACCAACTACGTCACCCTCGACACCCAGGATGAGGTTCTCATCCAGTACCTCGCTGCCAACAGCCCCCTCAACCCTACTCTCGAGGACCGAATTGCCACGGGCAGCGGCAACAGCACCACCAACAGCACCACCACCACCGCTGTTGCCACCACCACGCCCGCCGCCACTCCCACCAGCCTCATCACCAGCTTCATCACCAGCACCACCAGCACCAACACCACCATTGTCGGCAGGTGCAACATTCGACAGTCCTGATTCAAATACAAGGGTGTCGTTTAAACGAGTGCTGTTTTTTATGGAAAAAAAAAGTTAATATAATCATGTTTATATTAAATTAGTCAAAAATATAGTTCAAGTATCTTCACAATGACCAATCTAGCGCGCCTAGTCAAAGTGAGAAATGATGAATAAGAAACGAGTTACCTTTCTATTTAAGCAATAATAGGAAAAATAAAATAAACAACTATTTTTAGAATAGAAAGTCCTGCCCGTCGATCCTGCTATGCTAGACCGTGTAGTGCGTGACGCCATCTTCATCCAGTAAAGATATGCCCTCCTCCAACCACACCCGCTGCCGTTTGGCAAGGTGTATCCTGGTAATCAGGGCCAAGGAGAAAATAAGTGGAACGGTCAACCACATGACAAGAAAGCATATCAGAAGACCCAGGTACACCACCACTGCCAAGTCATGACCGGGCATCATGACAAGTGCGTATACGCGTGTTGGGCACACCTGAACACAAAAAAGAAAAAGAAAAAGAGAGCCCGTGGGTAATTTGTCTATATTTAAGATTAAGACAGGATGTGACAATGCAAGGCGCTTCTTTGTTTCATGTGGAACCTGTGACGGGGACAAACGAAGTATGGCACGTGTGCATGAGAAACAAACAGACATGTACTTGGGAGGCGCTGATCATGTTCCAGCGGACAATAACAGCAAAAATAAAGAGTTACGGAACAGCCAGGGGCAATTTTCATTCTTTACTAAGCCAGTGCTGTAACTGGGTACAAAGAGTTCCGGTCCAGACCTATTGTAGCTGAACAAGATTATACAAGAGCAAAGAAGACACACACCACTACCTATTCATTATGATATCTCGTGAACATTACATAAAAACTGTGCCGGATAAAAGCCGGAAGAGACAAGCCTGGTCCAAGTCATGGCTCAAAAAAAGAGCACACTAGTAAGTATATCGGAAATCCGAAGTGGCGTTTTCCTAAAAACTGGTTAGCAAATGAGCTGGTCGTGTGCTTTTTCCAGGGGTCAACTTACATCATGAGCCTCGAGCACCTTTTCACCCCTGTCAGCCTTGGCGTTTGATCGCTTAAAGTCCAGGTCACACAGGATGACCAGGATAATAGTCAGCAGGGAGCACGCAATGCAAGCGTACATGCCGGGCTTGTAGCCCGTGGCCTCATCCTGCTTGCGGAACACAAGGCTTCCCGCAATACCGCCAATACCACCAAAGCCCACGAGAGTGGCGCTGCAGAACGCTCGCTTCCATTGGCCACGCACGTTGTTGGCCTGGAACGACATGACTGCGGGGATGTTGCTGTTGGCGCCGGCGGTGACGAGGAAGACGCCAAAGTATCGCACACCGGCTGTCGATGCCCAGCCCATGATGGGAAGACCGATGAGGCAGAGAACCATGTTGAAGATGATAATGGGTCCACGGACGCGATACTTGTCGCCGGCCCAACCGGTGGCAAACATGATGATACCGGCAAAAGCGTATGGAGGGGCGACCAGGCACTGGGCCTGTCCAACGGTGAACTCCATGTTTCCGACAAGGATAAGAGGCAGAGTATAGGCGATGGCGTATGTCATTGTCGTAGTGTCGAAGAAGATCATGGCGTACGCCCAAACCTTCCAGTCTCGGCCACCCTTGATGAACTTCTTCAATTCAAAGGGCGGAACCGTCGAGTCGCCTCTGTCTCGGTTGATGCGAGCGACGACCCAATCGCGCTCTCGCTGGCTGAGGAACGACCAGGACTTGCGCTTCGAGTCGGGGAAGTCGACCAGGAGCCAGTATCCAGCAAAACCAAGGGCAATGGTCAGAGTTCCCTCGATGATGAAAATCCAGCGCCACCCGGATAGTCCCTCGCGGCCGTTGAGCTGCATGAGCTAATAGAGATGTAAGTTTACGTCCCAACTCTGGACTGCGAGTAAAATATACTTACTCCATAGGCAAGAATTCCCGAAAACGCCGAGGCCACACAACCGAGCAGGTAAAACGTCGAGTATCGCTTACCCACCTCGTCTTCTCACATGTTAGAATGATTTTCACAGAAGGGGTGGATGAACATACATCGGGTGAACCATGTCGACAACAAGTAAACACAACCGGGGAAGAATCCTGCTTCGAACAATCCCAGAACGACTCGGAGTGCGGCAAGTTGTTGGTGATTCTTGACAAATCCCATGCCAATCATGACAGCGCCCCAGCAGATAGTGAGCAGGGCGAGATGAATGCGCGGACCAATCTTGCGGATCAGGACAGTGGACGGGGGCTGGAAGATGATGTACGAAATGAAGAAGACCAAGTTGGCAATGTTCTAAAAGCATTGGCATCAGTACAGAATTCGCGACTATTTTTGCAATTGGTTTGACGCACGTATCGGAAGCCGGTCAGGACAAGCTCAACACTCATGCCGGCAATATTGGCAGCACTCATGTTGGTGCGGTCCATCAGAGACACGCAGTACATGGCACCAACAGTCACGACCAGGCGACGGTCAATACGATGGATGATCCTGCGCTGCTCTTCGGGCGTGAATCCATGGTCGGATTCCTGGTCGGAGCTGAGCTTGCTGGGTGCCAGGTCAAGGTGCTTGGTCTCGACGGCAGCCTCGAGACTGGGCGCCTCTTTGTCGCCCTCGTGTCTCTCCATGGTCTCGGGCGAGTTGGAGATGGACTGAGCTGGGACGGGACGGGACGAGACAGGGGGGAAAGCAGTGAGTTTAATATGTCTTTTCTGGGTGTGCTTTTTTAGCTTGCTTGTGACAAGTGTCTGTGTGTTGCTGCAAACAGAAATGCGAGGGGGAGCAGGCTCAAAGTTATACGGAATTATGGATGGACAGGGACATGATCGGCAGACACTCGCGTCAAAAGGGTAGCACCAACTTCCAAGCAAGGGAACAATGCTTCGAGTGCGACGCAAAATGTGCGCCGTGTCTTGGCCGTACGATGATCCCCGTTCCTCCAGCCTTTGTCGCAGAGCTTGTTAGGGCCACGTCTCGACCCGCCCACGTTGTATTTCCCCATTTGCCTAGCTGGAATTTCTGCGAGCAACCAAGGCAACTGGCTCGATGAGAATTGTGTGTTTTTTTTGGGCCACACATCCTGCGAGATTGTTGGCGAGACCAATCATACCTGTTGAGCCTGCCTCAGATGCCTCGGGTGGCGGCCTTGCTCGCACTCCGGTGGCAAGCCCCCTTGCACACTTCTCCTCACCCTAACGGGCGAAACTCGCAAAAGCAGATAAGCAGCGGGGACGTTTTGCAGCATCGTGGGAGTCAAGTGTCCCGCATGAGCACGGCCATGCTGCTGGGTTGGTTGAGCCCTCCGCCCCCGCCCCCGCAAGATCTGCCGTAGGCTCAAAGGTCCACTGAGGATCCGGGGTTCGTCGTCCGAGTTTGCGGGGTAGCCTGGGAGTCTGCTTGGCACCGCCGGGGGACTTCCTGATACGGGTTGAAAAGCGATGGGGGGAGACAACTATCGCAGCGCGGCTTGGGGTTATCAAATCTGGCGGCTCGTGGTTGAGCGCAGGGTCCAAGGTGGTGTTGAGCCAAGACAGCTAGCGAGCTGGGCAACCAAGGGACTTGCTTTTTGTTTGCCCTAATACTAGATTGTGTTTTAAGCTCTGTGATGGGTGTCACATTTAGACGCGCAGCCAGGGGGGGTATCTCCAAAACTTGACGAAAAAGGGCATTGCTCGGAAATCAGATCAACCCGTTATCCTGGGCACCATCGCCTGGAATCTGCCTGCATCTTGGCAGTGTGACATACCCACTGGCTTGGGTCACGCCCGCGGCATCTGGAACCGAAATGACCGAGCATGCCGTGCCATGAAATTTCCATCTGTGCTTCACCGCTTTCGAATGCTCAAACCCGTGCGTTGCTTGGCGTATCCAAGTCAGGTGTTGGTGCCCGCAGAATGGCATCAGAGACAGCGGAACGCACCGCACACGGACTTGGGGACGATGGAAACACCGGCCCGCAGGATAGCCTTTGCTGCATAGTTTGTTGAGAAACGTTGACAGGCTGCGACTAGGAAACGTAGAGGGCACCAGCTGGCCAATGCCAAATGCCTGGTGCGCAAAAGCTAGATGCTCAACTAAGGCTCAAATCAGTCAATGGCCGAAAAAGGTGCCTCCACCACCGCGACGCCCTACGCTCCATCCTTGTGCTCGATGACACCCTCAATCTGCAACGCTGCCCACCCTTCCCTTCCCCGCACGCTGCGCTCATCTCCCGGGCGTCCTCCACCAATAATGCGCCGTAGAGCGACGCTCGATGCCGAGGCTCGCGGCTGTTGGTGGCAACCACCCTTGATGCCTGTTTTGTCATCTCCAGCCTACTAGCCGGTTGAATGACGACGACCCGAGCGCTGACGCATTTCCAATCGTCGCCCTGCTGCGCGTAACCCAATATGCCAAGGCTTCTTGTGGGTGGATCCTGAGTCTAGACCTCGTATCATCTGGGGAAATATTTCCGCTGCCCTTGTGGTGCTCTGTTGGGTTAGCCTATGTAAAGCTGTCTGTCACACACAGCTCACGTAAGGGACGTGTGGCGCTTAGTCCAAGCGAAACATTCAATTGTCAACTCCAAAAATACCCGCGTCGACGTCAAATCGACGGCATTCTCCTCGGATAGAGACCGAAGTGGCTTTCTCATCCCAACCTCACCATGACCACCCACTCCTCCTCAGCCTTCAAACCTCGAGCCTCGAACCTCGGCAACTTGGAAATGACCAGAACAAACCCAGAACCCAAGGGAAAAGTCGCAAAGCCCGTGTAATTCAACCATGCATCGTGTCGTCTATTCCTCCTCAGGCGTGCCAAAGCATGCGGTGTAACATAATCCAAATCGAAACAATCGAAAATCCAATGCTCAGCGAGTTTCCTCACCAGACAACTCCTCATACTCATAAACACCTGTCCGACATATCGTGGTATCGTGCAACCCTTACACAAACATGGCCGTAACAGAACCGAAAAATTTCTTGACGTTGTACCAGATCAAAGCAAGCGTACCCCAGACCGAAAAGATTTGAAGAATCTCCCAGGGATGTCGTGTTCGAACCTGGGTCTCGACAAAATCGACCTTGCCGCCGGTCATGGGAGGAAACTTGCCGTTGCTCACGTACTCCTCCATTAGGGCGTCCTTGAGGTACCACTGCTCTCGCAGCCAAACGTCAAACTCCTTTTGGTCATCAAGGGGGATATCTGCGACTCGGAGGCGGCGCCAATAGAAGTTTACCGACTTTGGTGGGCGGCCCTGAAAGTATGTGCTGGATAGACCAAAGTAGTCCTCACCATACTTTCCTCGACTGGTTTTCAGTTAGCCTGACGTTAACGCTAATTATGGAGGTTTATAGGACTTACGGAATGCCCTCGTACGCGACCGTGCAGTCATATACGTACTCCAACGATTCCTTCAGCTCGTTCAGACAGAAGAACATTCCCGTGCCGCGAGGCAACATAAGATGCTCAGGATCTTTGAAATTGTTCTTGGCTGCCCAGGCTGCTGATTTTCTCCGCCCATTGCCGGATAGGTTAGTGCCTTCCGGGAAAAGAAGAAGCCACATGGGGTCACGGTACTTCTGGCCTCGAGGGTCAGTTTTGACCTGGCTCAGCTTTTTCAGTCGATATGCCAGTCGCGGCTGATCAGTGGCCATTTTTCGTGACATAAAGATGAAGGAAAAAAACGTCATTGCTATGCCTATGAGGGGGATTCTCTTGAGGGACTCTTTGAGAATGATATAAATGTGGCCGTGCATCCCTGGAGAATTGGCATAGGCCACCCACCAAAGGTACAACCAGTCGGTATAGATCTGGAGAGCGTCAGCGTCATGATTGGCAGATAGGGGAGCATGTGCCGATAGCTACGCACCTGATGGTTGGCGATTAACACTAGACGCTCTGGAAAACCAAACCGAACCCCACCATCGGGAGTTGGCCTTATCTGACCAGCTACCGACTCATCACCGCTGATTCTAACCGTTGTAGGCCCCCAGATGCTGGTCATAACAGTGATGATGATGGCGAAATGCCGTTTCGTCATTGCCATCCAGGCGTAGTACCATTCGCGGTTTACAAAGTACAATGGAGCTCCAATATACTGGGTAAGGTGTGTTCTGTTGAAGGCGGATTAGTGTTATCCTAGATAAGATGCAGTTCATGTTGGCGAAGTCGACGTACATGATAATGCATGAGTTGAAATAGATGGCGAACAAGGCCCCTCTCAGGACTTGCATCAGCCAACCATGGCCCTCTTTCCCAGATGGATGGTATTCGGTCGCGGGGCTGGTCGCAGCCTTGGGCTTATCGGCCACGGCGGGCAGCCCGGCGGACAGCTCCGGGCCGGGTATGGTTGCATCGGAAGCATTTGGATGTTCAAGGTCGGCCGTCATGACGGGCAGCGGCCGGTGGGCTCTTGTTTTTTTGGACGTCGCAATTCGAGGAGATCGAGAGAAAGTGGCGTTCTCGGGAGCAACGGGGGGACGTGGAGCTTCAAGTACCACAGAGGTTCGCGCCGTCGACAAACTACAGGCCGGATCGGGAACGGAGACACGTGAAGTCGGTGGATGAGCAAGCTAGACAGGTTGCAGCCCCACGTGCGAGCTCAGTCGAACCTTGGTACGTCGATGGACAGCGGGTGCTAGAGGTGTTGGGGTTGAACAGGTCGGGAAAATAGAGACATGTCGCACATGATGCTTATTAGTGGTGTGCCTTACTCGGTCCAGCCCAGATCAGGTAGGCAGCCTTAGCTGCGTCTCTGCTTGAATGCCTTAGACGCTGAGGGCGACATCAGGTGGGCGGGTGCCTCGGAGCCCTATGACGTGCGCCACATCTGGGGTCGGGCTTTGTGAGGCGCCGATGCCGGTGGGCCAATGAGAGCACGCTTATCTGACGATTATTCGCACCCGAGCTGCCCTGAGTGAATAGACGCGGGGGTGCAACACCAGGCTTCAACCATAATTTGGAGTCCATCGACACGCAACTCACCAAGAAAATGCCTTCTGGCATCACAAGTCGGAGCATATCACATGTGAATCCACTCCGACTGCGTATCGCCGAGAAGCGTCCTTGACCGCTCCAGGGATGCCTGCCCAAACTCGCTTTTACCCCGCCGTCATGGCTCATACCCTGTGTACCTTGTCTGGGCTGTCGCATACTTAAGATGAGCACATTGATCATGGTGCGCCTGTTTCCAGCTACAGCATCACAGGCTGAACATCTACATTGAAAAGAAAATATTGTATAAGGCAGTAACCACAGACTACAATATTACATCATTGTTGTACCTGAGTCGATGAGAAAAAGGGCATTTATGCTGAGAAATGCAGCTCTAGTTGCACTGCCTGCGTAGCAAAAATTAGTGCAATAAATACCGGTATCATTAAATGGCGCTCTACACAAAACGATGATATTTGTGTTAGCCAATTATCTTGGTTGCTGCTTTCTTGGTACCTAGGTAGTAACCATTATCTTTGGTGTCTACCTTCCCGAAATCTAAAAGAGAAGGCGGTCAATCACCAGCCCACCATGATCCGCTCATAGCCGCAGTTCTGCCACCTCAAGCTCGCAAGGTTTATTCAAAAACTTATCATTAAAAACTCGAAATTTCAGGCTTCAAGGCCTTACCCCACGGTATTATGAATACAACACACGCCTTGCAACATGTTTAATCGAGCCTCAATTAGAGCGCGGGCGCTCACACAGCCGGCCCTGCTGCGACGACCGCCACCATTCTTACCCCGGTCATCGTTGACCTCATTGACATCCCAGTTTCTCTCCACCACCAGCCCACTCCAACAAGCCGCTATACAAAGTATTAGTGAACTTCCCGAGCGGACGAGCCCTCGCTATTTGAAGGGCAACAAGCCAGGCTCGTCTCTTTTGTCTCTCAACTGGCCACAGCCCCCTCGGAATCTCCTCATCATCCAGAAACTATTCTCAAGTGATGTCGTCAATGCTGTTGTCACATTTTCCAAGCATATTCGTCAAGACTACCCCGAAGTCAACCTTGTCTTTGAGCCCCGAATCGCTGAGAGCCTCAAGGATCGACTCGACTTTCCCATCTTCTTATCCGACATCCAGGCCTGTATCGCAGACAAGATTGACGTGATTACTACATTTGGCGGTGATGGTACAGTCCTACGAGCGGCTAGTCTCTTCAAGCTCCATGGATCAGTGCCCCCGATATTATCGTTTAACATGGGCACGGTAGGCTTCCTGGGGGAATGGGCCTTTGATGATCACAAAAAGGCATGGCGACAGATGTACATGAGTGGGAGCAACGTCGCTACGCGAGGCGCTGCTTATCCTCGAGGAGACTGGGACACTGCTAATAGCCCGGCGTACGCCGGCTGGGAGGGTTCAAATGGGAAGAGTCTCGGATCTCAGAGGGCCTCTAAGATACTCCTTCGTCATCGAATAAAAGCCGATGTGTTCGGCCCCGAGGGGGACAATATCAACAATTGGCTCTCAAATTCGTTATCACGAGACGCAAAGTCTGACGCGAAACCAATTGCGGAAACCAAAGAACCGTCACCATCTCTACGGGCAATCAATGAGATATCGGTGCATCGAGGCTCGCACCCGCATCTTGCAATCATTGATATTTACCAGAATGGGCATTTTCTCACCGAAACAATCGCCGACGGTATCCTAATCAGCACACCGACAGGATCAACGGCCTATAGTCTTAGCGCGGGAGGCCCTATAGTGCACCCGCTGGTCAAGTCGTTGCTTATCACTCCCATTAGTCCGTGCAGCCTCAGCTTCCGGTCGCTAGTATTACCCCTTGACACCAAAGTGACGTTGCGGATGAGCACAAAGAACCGAGGCAGGGAGTTGGATTTGAGCATTGACGGCAAAAGATGTGCGGGTGTGTCACCCGGAGCAGAAATCCGGATAGAGGGTGAGTTTGTTGGTAGAGCCGGCCCCGGGGAAGAGTGGCATGGAGGTGTGCCATGTGTGATTAGGGCAGAAAACGACGACCCGTGGGTAGGGGGATTAAACGGCTTGCTCAAATTTAACCGCTCGTTTGGACCGGAGCCTGTAGAGAACGAGTAGACTGGAGCGAAAGAAGTGAGACTACAACTTGTATTATAAATCACAACAATCAGCGAGTATAAACTATTTGTACAAGCGTTAGAGTACAACCTCTAAATGATGGTTAATTCGACACTTGGTGCATGCGGCTTTGACAAAAAGACTAGAGGTCTTAGCATTTTTTTGTCAAAATAATTATACTTATTTGAAGATTGTTTATTGGCTTTTTTTTTTTTGGTAAAATTGCTTTTGCCTTGGATATTCTAACTGTTTTGGCCTAGTATTGTACAGTAGCTACGCTGGTGAAGTACATCTGTTGCAATAATGGCTAGATTGTACGGCAACGTCATGAGCACGACGCCTATTGCCAACATTATTCATCACAGTGCGGTGAAGCTCAAACAAGAGAACGGATACAGAGTGACAGAGTACCGTGGACATGGATGCAAATATCCAGCGATACAACATCCAGTGCGTGAAATAGAATACGTGCATGCACCTTCACTCAGGCACCAATCGAGGTTGTCTGGGATAGATGGAAGAAAGTAACGAGCAGATAACCAAAACAATATTACATAGTGTGTATGTATTGGATAAACTTTGGTTTCTTGCCAAAGTTGTTCAGACTATCCTCGTTTCATATGCTGTAGAACTTTAATACGAACCCCTCTGATGTCATCAGGCTAGCACCAAACTGGAATAACGTGATTACCAGGCAAGATTCGACAAGGCTGGTTTTGGTTTATGCAGATAAATTGTATTTCTGTGCCCCCGGCTCATTCCGTCTGGTACAGTAGCGTGAAGGATTCGATGCTAGCAGAGAGTTTGGAAACCGTGCACGTGGGAGCTGTGGGTATTTCGGGAGCTATCCAGAGTGGCTGCCGATCGTCCACCTTTTTGAGCACGCCTGCAATTTCATGTGCTTCTCATTGCGACGCTGGGAAATACGGCCAAGCTTCTTACCGCAGCTCCGGGCAATCGACACTGGGACGGGCACACATCTTGCGCCCCCCCTGTCCTGCCCTGTTGAAAGCCAAGGTCATCACCAGCGGCTGGGCGACGCTAACTGCAACTCAGACTTTTTTTATTATTAGTGTAACCATGTTGGCAAGCAGAGTTGAGGGTAAATAATATGAGACAAAAGAACCAAAAGAAACTAACGTCATCGATGTGATGCATCACACCCTCAGGAAGATAAATTTATGCTGGCAAGTAGTTGAAACTGATGAGGTTGTATTGGCCCATGTTTCAGCTTTCTGCCCTGTGACGCAGGAGCTGACTTGGTTGTCGCCGGATTCATCGGTTGGCTCGCATGCGAGGCTGCATGCGGCAGGAGACTCGGCGTACTTTCACGCGCCGAGACGCCGATCGGGAAATGCCCTCGATGCTACAGAGAAGTTGATAGTACATTTATTTAGGCTCGGACTTTTGGGACACATGCCTCGCTGCCTTCGGGAAACAAGGAAACATGTTTTCCGTGGGCTGCATGAAAAGCATGTGTTGTCAGTCCACGCTACAGGAGCTTTACGGACCTTTCAAGTACTGGCGCATGAACGACCCTTTGCTTCTTCCGTGGTTTACTAGGCGCGTGCGTTGGCACAACGGCGGGGGGCAAAGGGTAGGAGGTCATGAGCTACCCAGTTTCGGGCACCGGAGGCCTGACGCGACGAGCTGCTAGTGAATGGGGCATTGACACCGACGGTGCTGTGTCCTGCCATGGGCTTTCACCGTCGGTCAAGGGCGTGTGAGCTAATAGCCGGAGGCAGGCTGGGGCAGCTGAAAATAGGGTGCCGCAAGATCTCGTGAGACGGACGCTGACACACAGCTCCGTAGGGCAGTGCACAAAAGTTCTGATTCTTGCTGCAATTCGCTAAGAAACCCAAGCATCCAGACGGGTATACGATACATCCATAGGGAGGGGAGAGGGGGAGAGGGGTCCTGTGCTTGGCGTGACAGGAAGCCAAGGTTTTGCGGGCGACTTGTGACGGAAGAGACGGAGGAGCCACATATTCTGACAGTGTTCGGTGAAATTCCCATGTCGAAACAATGCGAGACAGCAAAGATGGGCTTCTTGGCGGGTTGAGTCGTCGGGCGCGCTAAGGCTGTTGCTGGGTGCCGCCCAATCAAGCCTCATACCAGAAGAACGGACATCAGGGGATCTTTACGCGCTGAGAAAACGGCTGCGGGTTTTGTGCCAGCGCCCGTTTTTTTTTACATTAAGCCCAGGTTGGTTGTCTCGCACAGCAGGCCGTCTTGCCGTCTTGGCGCCATGATCTAGGCGCCTGCGATGGCTCCGCCAAGTCGGCGCCAAGGATATCATGTCTTGGGGGGGCAGTGTGAACCCGAAGCCCGCGGGGACGGGACCAAAAGGCCGCTTACGAGGGTGGCTTTCTGAGACACGAGATTTCTTTTGTTTTGATTCCATCTCGCATGCACTTTATTTGGTCAAGCCGCAGGGCGAAGTTTTGCTTGTGCTTGGTCTGAACTTGGAGTTGAGGGCTTGAACGCCTCGACTTTTTGCTCCAATTAACCTGTCGCCGCGGTCTGGTGTTGATGAGAAGGATCTGAATACCTTATTAGTAACCCTTGTCCAGCCAGATGGAAGGCGGCTTGTGAGCTGCCACAGGTGCTCCCAGCGGCCCCAAGGTGGAGAGGAATTGGCTGCCGCCAGTGGAGATTTACAGGGGCCATCCCTCGACGGTGCTAAGGTGCTGGACTGTTAAGTGGGCAGGCTGCTCTAGCAGGGATGCGCCGTATTCCAGTGGCTATTCCAGAGCTAAAGAAGCATCTTCGTAAAAGAAGGATCGATGGTCAACGTCCCTAGCACGGACGGCTTCTCGGGACTCTCGCTCCCGGTGGATGCTGATGGGAATATCCCAGAGATGACGTCCAGTCAGATCAGCTGGTCCATCACCGCCCTCGCCACGGACGGTTCAAACTCTGCTGAGCCCTGTGCCTTGTGCGTTTGCCGGCACTGCCGAACTCATCGCCATATCGTCATCCCGAGGGGCAGAAGGAATCTCCGCGTATCACTCCCTCGCTCACCTGTGCCACTCCTTGATGCTGATCCATGTTGCTCCCTGTCACCCAAATGCAAATCCTCCTTTGGGGACCCCCGAACGGACTCAGCGCTACAGGCCCTGGGCTGACTTTTTGCTTGGCGCCCCAAAAAAAATTGTCGAGAGCGACGGTGAAGTGACGACAAGTGCAAGAATGAAATAATTTAACTCTACCCCGTCGCGCTCGCATTTCTCCCTCCGTCCCTCTTGACCCTCTCGCCGTCGGTTCTTGCCCAAAACAGCCCTACCATTTTTCTTGAGGGGAATCGCCTTTTGATCCTGATACTGTTTCCCATCGAGTTTCACAACTCACACCGGAAACAACCGTACTCCAGGCGTTGTCGCCCACGCCCTAACCACACGCCCGCCTGGAACCAACCGCCGGTGTTCCAACCGCCCCAAGCCATCGTTTTTAACAGCCAGCTTTACTATATTAGTACACTCGCCGCCCGCAGCTTCAAAACCATCATATCGCCCGGTTTTTTTTTCGGGTCGGTTTGCGAAATCATTACTCTCCTCTTCTCTCTTAATTCCCATTGCAATTGCTCGCTGAGCAATACGAGAGCAGCAGGGGCCGTACTCCCCCTTCCCCTGTTTCTCCCCCTTCCACCCCTCGTACCCGTTCGCCTTGATTTTCTAGATCAATCATCATCCCCAGAATGGCTTCCCTCACATGCCGCTTGACGGCCATCTTGGCTGCAGCGGCGGCCTTTACTCCTGCGGCTGCAAGCCCTCACCCGGCCGGTATGTCATGACTTCTCCCCCTGCGCAAACACGTCCTTTTTACGCGATCCACCCGGCACCAGACGTCCGAGGGTAAACAGCCTGCGTCTGTGGGCAACCTGCTGCACGGTGTGTCGGCGCGGCGCTGGAGCGTGTGCGCACCAATTTTCAGGTACAGTAATTTTGACGTCACACAGCACACGACTCCTATTCCGGCGACGCGAACTCCTTTGTCTATCGTCAATCCGAGCCACGATTATTAGGTCGCGGCACGGCGCAGGCCCCCAACGGCTACACGCCAACAGCCGTAAAGTGCCCCAGCACCCGCCCGAGCATCCGCAATGGCACCAAGCTGTCCGATGAAGAGCTTGAATGGCTCCCCAAGCGCCGCAACGTGACGGTCCCTCATATCCGCAAGCTCCTCAAGCGCATAAGCATCCCCGACTTCGACAGCGACAAGTACCTCGAGAATGCCGAAAACGACACCACCGCCCTCCCCAACATTGGCCTTGCCGTGTCGGGCGGTGGCTACCGCGCCATGTTGTCGGGTGCAGGCGCCCTCGCCGCGTGGGATGATCGCTCCGACGGAAGCACGGCGGAAGGAAACCTCGGCGGCCTGCTGCAGAGCGCGACCTACATCTCGGGTCTGTCGGGTGGTAGTTGGCTTCTGGGCAGTCTGATGATCAACAACTGGACCTCGGTGCAGAACAGCGTCAACTACCCCGGCATCTGGCAGCTCCAAAACTCCATCTTCGAGGGCCCGGAGCAGTACAGTCTGCTTGGCTACTACGACGATGTCTTCAACGCCGTCTCCGGCAAGAAGGATGCCGGTTACGAGCGATCACTTACCGATTACTGGGGTCGCATGCTGTCATACCAATTGATCAACGCCACCGACGGTGGCCCTGCCTTCACCTGGTCTTCCATCGCCGACGACGAGGACTTCAAGTCTGGCAATGCCCCCCTGCCTTTTGTCATTGCCGACAGCCGCAGCCCCAACGAGACCATTATCGCCCTCAACTCGACCGTCTTCGAGTTTACTCCCTGGGAGCTTGGCTCCTACGACCCGACACTCCGTGGTTTCGTTCCCCTGAAGTACGTTGGCTCCGAGTTTGACGACGGCGAGCTCCCCTCCGACAAGGACTGCATCCGTGGATTCGACAACGCCGGCTTTGTCATGGGCACTTCCAGCAGTCTGTTCAACCAGATTGTGCTGTACCTCAATGACCCAAACAGCACCTACATCCCCGACAATGTTCCCGAATTTGCCATCTCTGCCTTGACCTCAATTCTCGAGGCCATTGGCGATGACAACAACGACATTGCCGACTGGACCCCCAACCCTTTCAAGGGCTGGAACAACAACAACAATTCGTTTGCCGACCACGACCGCCTTACCCTCGTCGATGGAGGCGAGGATCTCCAGAACGTCCCCTACCAGCCGCATCTCCGTACTGCCCGTAACGTTGATGTCGTCTTTTCCTATGACTCGTCGGCCGACACTGCCACCAACTGGCCTGATGGTGCCTCTGCCATTGCCACATACGAGCGCTCTCTTGAGGATATTTCTGAGGGCACCTCCTTCCCCGTTGTGCCTGGCAAGAACACCTTCATGAACTTGGGTCTCAACGCTCGCCCAACCTTCTTCGGCTGCAACGCCACCAACACCACGGTTCCCTCGCCCCTGATTGTCTATATCCCCAACTACCCCTACGTCTACGCCGCAAACATCTCTACCTTCCAGATGTCTATCAACGGCTCCGAGCTTTCGGCCATTGTCGAGAACGGCTACTCAGTCGCCACCCAGCTCAACGGTACTCGCGACAAGAACTGGCCCGTGTGCGTCGCCTGCGCTATGCTCTCCCGCAGCTTCGACCGTACCAACACCACTGTTCCTTCGGCATGCCAGTCGTGCTTCAACACCTACTGCTGGAACGGCACTCTGGATGAGAGCGAGCCCGCGCCCTACAACCCCCAATTCATTAGCACCCCCGTCGACGTGCAGAGCTTTGCCCACAAGGTCCTCGGCAGCACCATTACCGCAGCTGCCGCTGCTGTGGTCGCTGGCTTCGCTTTGGTTCTGTGATTGCAAACTTTGGTTATACATTAGCGTTACGCATATAATTTGTTTCTCTCACTTCCAGAGGGAAAGTATAGGAGTTATTCTTGGGGCATCTTATTTTGGAATCTGAAAGGCTCCCCTTTCTTATCTTTTGCTTACTACGTATATATTCGCATGCCCTAAAACCGGGACATGCTCTACAGACGAGACACGGCCGACGAGTCGCCCGCCATATAGGGCGAGGCACTATTTTGGAACATGGACATATCTGGGTCTGGTCCTGCTTGGACAATAGACGAAGCGGTAGACGGATTTATTTTTGGATATACCTCTAGTGTAGTGTAGCGATGCAGCAGAAGTGCAATGCAGTCAGACATGGAGAAAAGCCATGTCAATTCTGGATGTCATTTGAATCTTCTGTTTCGTCTTGTTTAGTGATATGTGCTGACTCTATTCATGTTTCATCCTCCGACAGGCTTGTCCAGCCAGTGACGATCTGCTTCTATTGATCTGACGCAACAATTTCAGACAAAGGCTGAACTGCTGCATTGACTCTGTGGCCTCATTTGCGCATGTTGCCGATTCCTTCACCTTGGACGCCTCACAGCCGTACAGGGAAACCATCTTTTGGCACGGGTCACCATTTCGCCTTCCCCCGCCGAGGCGCTTTGGGGGCCAGGCTGTGCCATGGCGACTACATATAGCGCGGAGCTTAAGCGCGAATGGTGTGTGGATGGAACTACCACTAGCGTGGTAGATCATGGGGAGCTGCAGGAAACGGCTCCGACGGCCTTATGCAACGAAGCTGAAGGATGTGCACGGTGATCCACTTCACCTGGAATGCGCAAATCGCTCCCAGCACAGCAAGCATGCCGCACATTCACAACTGCCGCCTGGCTAAAGTAGTATGAGTGCAAGTTAGTTGGAAGCTTCCGTGTCTTGGCTTCACAGGACATGACGTAGGGGTCGATGTGCTAGAGGGGGGAAAGGGGGGTCTATTCGCGGGGTATGGTGATGGCGAAACACGAGAATGCGCGCCACGGCGATGATGTGGACGCTTGGGTTTGTGATATCGGACAAGAATTTGGCCATGGGATGAAGCCATTGATGAGAGAATGGGCTATAAAAGGTCGGAGGTGGGTGGTGGGGAGACGAGATGAACAGCAGCAGCATCTAAACAACCCTCCAATATCAACTATAGCATTCTCCTCTTTTTTTTTTTTTTTTTTTTTGAGGGGGGGGTACAAGTGTTTCTTCATTTTCGGTCATATTCAATATATAAAATATGCTTCCTTTCATTCTTCATCTTCAACTCCATTTTCATCTAACGCCTCGGCTCTCGAAAAATGAAGTTCTCCCTTACCACCGCCGCCGCCCTCCTATCTCATACTTCAGCCTGGACGCTTGATGTATAGACCACGTATGGCCGCTCCAGCAACATGCACGGCACACTTGATGCTGACTGCAACAAAATCGAATTCACCCCGGCTCTGGACGTCAACCACGTCAAGTTCAACCCGGCCACGGACTTTTTCCCAGACCCGGACACGTTTGGGCTGTACGTCGATGCGGGTTGTTAGAGGTTGGCTTATCGAAACGACGGAGGAGGATTATTACATCGCTCCGAGAGTCGATCGCAGCTACAAGGTTTATTAAGTAGGGTTGACGGATGTAGGTCTACAGTCAAGGATCGACTTTCAGAGTTGAGTTCGAAATTACTTTAGACTATAGTCGTACATTGAACAATTAGTCGCATCAGCTGTCCAAGGCCCATATTCAGCAACTTTGAATCCAAAATAGATACATTTTATTATCGAGACTGACTGTTTCGAATCCAATTGATAAGGTAACCAAGTACAATGTCTGCCAGTCTGCTTCGTTCCAGGGTAGGGCAGTCCTCTCCTAACTAGCATTGTAAGTTGCAGATCGAAATCAAATCAAACAAACCCACCATGACAGTCCTGAAATTTCCCCCCTCTTATCCTCGCCTATGATCCCTTGCTCCCATCATTCTTTCAAATTTCCCTAGTATGGAAGGTCCATGGAAACCGGAGCAGAGTGCCGCTCGGAGTGGGTCTTCCTCCAAACACCAAACCCTCACAACCTCTCCACACCCACCGAAACTTGAGTTGTGATATCGCCGCCTCGAAACATCGAAGCGTGATTGGTTTAGTGGTAAAATTCTCCGTTGCCATTCGAGCAACGTCGGGGAGCCCTGGGTTCGATTCCCAGATCACGCATTGGTTTGTCTTTTTGTCGCGTGTCTCAATTTCTTTCCACCATCGATATTCCGAAGCATCTTGGCCTCATTCCCCTTCCCCTTCAACCGATTAGCGAGCGTGATTGGTTTAGTGGTAAAATTCTCCGTTGCCATTCGAGCAGCGTCGGGGAGCCCTGGGTTCGATTCCCAGATCACGCACTGAATTCTCTTTTTACCTCGTCTCTCATTGTCTTTGGTGGTTTGGGATCCCCTGGCTTCTTGATCATCTTGGCCTTCCCGTTCCACCAGCTAAGCGTGATTGGTTTAGTGGTAAAATTCTCCGTTGCCATTCGTGTAACGTCGGGGAGCCCTGGGTTCGATTCCCAGATCACGCAATGTCTCTTCTTTTTGATCGTTTCGTGTATGGTTGAAGTGATTTGGAATGCCTTCATTTTTTTTAACACGCTTGTGTGACTGACCTATGACAAGGTGGGGCGGATCCCTGAAGGTTGGCGGTAGTTGTGGGGCCAGAAAGCATCCAAAGGAATTTTAACAATCAATCAGATAATTGCACTAAGACCAGCGAATGGAGTGTGTTTAACAATGTACGAGTATCCTTCCTCTCTTGATAACCTTCAAAGAGTCTGCGTCCTTCTCATGTGCCTTCTGAACTCCTCAGCAACGAGGCTCTCTTCTTCCGAACAGACCATTGGGTTCAGGTATGAATGCTTCCGAAGAACGGCCCCTTCCTCGTACTCATCATACTCATTCACCATGTCATCAACCTCCCGTGCGATGCCAAGTGTCCACCCAAACGTGTTGAGACCTTTACCGAAAGGATCCCATATCTCCCACATCTCGTTGAGGAGCGTGAGGATAGTTGCACTGATTAGCGATATACCAAAAATGGCTACCAGTGTCAAGAAGGTGGGAACCATGATTCTGCCTCCCTCGGGATGGGTGCTATTGATGATCCAATCGCAATTTTGGGCAGGCTGTACAACAGCCATAATGCGAACACAGACGTCAAGAACGCGCAACAGAAAAACAGGTGCGAAATCGTTGTATGAAAACACGGGGCATTCCCCGCTAGCCAATGCCAGCAAGTCAATGTTTTCGCCTAGCTTCATTAGCTTTGTATGTGACTGGGGCGATGGTATGCTTACGAACTATGGGAGCTCTTCGATCGTCCACATTTCCCTGATCTACTAAATTCTCAAAGTGATTGCGAATGTTGTAGATGATGTGCTGCGGAACCATGGACGGTATTGCCATGTTTATGGTTTGGTTCTCGTACTCTTTTTCCAGTAGGAGTGAAAAGATTTCGAAGTAATAATCCACCGGGGCACATTCAAACATGATGCTTGATCTAGAATCTGATATACTTAGGCTATTGATGAACCTGTCTTGGTTGTCTTGGTTTCTAAGCCGCTGTAAGGTTACTGCAGCATCGCGGCAGTATCTTGTTATGGCAGGCTCGCATCTCATCTCTCTAATTTGGTGGACAAGAGTCACTGGGAATGCGACAATCAAGGCGAGGCACTCGCTACCAGAATTAGTCAAGAGCTTCCTAAATAAACAGTAAAACCCTACTATATGATGAGCTGTAACTCTTTCTAGTCGTTTCCATATCTCGGGTTTGGTCTCGTGGTCTTGAGAAGAGAGTATGCCGTTGTGGTGGCGTTTTGTCGAACTCGCTCCATTCTTTCTCTCGTCGCACGCATACTGGCATGAATTAATATGGTGTTGTGCGCTGAGGGGAGAAGAAGAAAGATACCCGAGGTGGCCTTGTGCTAGTACAAAACATCCCAAGGCTGAGGTAAATGCCTCGGCGTACAAGAGCCAACGCGATCTTTCTGGCGTTTGAGGTGGAAGTACGGAGCCTGCAGGACCAGAAGGCACAATATCGCCACAATTGAGCCCCATATATGTGTGGAATAGAGAAATGAAGACGGATAAAATAATAAAGGCCACGGTGCGGACACAGAGGCCAATCCAAGGATTCATCTTGCGCATCTGATAGCCAATATCGTCGCAGCTGGCTGGATTCCGGATTTTCCTGTCAATTTTTGACCCGAAGAAAAACGCTCGGATTCTCTTCTAGAGCCGCGGTCGTTTTTTCTTACGTCGCATATGACCCCAATTCGCTTCCAAGTCGGGCTGGCGGGGAGCAACATGAGCAACGTCCTTTTTGAACTTTCGCGCGCGGTGTCGATACTGTGAAGAAGTAAGAGGGCTAGGCGATCGGTAGAATTCGAAGCTGCTAAGGACTTCTGATGAAGGAGCTGTGGATGCGGATCGGTGGAAATGCTCTAGGTCAAGGGTGCTGGTGCTATGCGCGAGTCGCTGCGGCTTGTCGTTCAGCCATGGCTGGACTTTTGAAAGAGAAAGATTTGGCACCGAGGCTCTGCCTCTGGATGTGGGCGACATTGCTGATGTGGGTGTAAAAAAGTGCAGAGTGGACTCGGCTCCGAGAATGTTGTGTTGAAGTTGTCGCTTGCATGAACGTGTCGAGGGCAGGTGTGTTGTAAGAGCAAAGTGCTTGCCCTCAATGAGCAAGTCCAACGCGACCCTAAGAGTAGGAGCTTTGACGAACAGACAGTTTACTCATGGCCATCTTTGTACAAAACTTTTTATTCATTAGGGTCATAACTAGATGCAATATTTTTTCTTTTCCTCAAAAGGCGATGTCCTTTCCGGTCTTAGCACTCTCCAACACGCCCTCAAGCAACCGCAACACATCGCGAGCCTGGCTGGCCTTGACCGGAACATCCTCCTCCTTGCCGCTCTCCACAGCCTTGGCCAGCTCGGCGTAGAAGGCCTTGTATGTGACGGGCTCTCGGACGGGAGTAGGCTGCACGCGAGGGACGCCATCTTCGCCAACGAGCGTCAACTTCAGGTTGTTGGGGTCATCCTGGCCGAAGCCGGCATCTGTTGCCTTCATGCCGCCCTGGAGCTGCTCCTCCTGGGGATCGAGACCCCACTTCTGGAAGCTGCCTTTGGTTCCGCGCACCCAGAACCGGGGCTGGACGGCCTCGGCGCTCATGATGCTGATACGGACGTGAACGAGGAGACCGTCCGGGTACGTCAGCTCTGCTGCGACGGCATCAGGGTTCTCAAAGTCGGGCTTGCCCTCGCGCTGTGAGAGGACGCGGCCGTGGACGGACTGGGGCATGCCGAATAGGACATAAGCCTGGTCAATCAGGTGGGTTCCAAGGTCGAAGAGAGCGCTACCACCCTGGGCAATAGTCATGCCGGCCTTCCAGTCGGCAGGGGGTGCTGGGTTGTATCGCTCAAAGTGGGTGTTGTACTCAACGATGCGTCCCAGAACGCCAGAAGAGACCAGCTCCCTGACGGTGCGGAAATCGTTGTCCCATCGGCGGTTCTGGTAAATGATGAGAAGGCGGTTGTGCTCCTTGGCAATGGCAATGAGCTTGTCTGCCTCGGCGGAAGTGGGCACAAAGGGCTTCTCAGTCAGAACGTGCTTTCCAGCCTCCAGGCCGGCCTTGGTCAGCTCAAAATGGTTGTCGGGCGGGGTGCCAACGACGACAAGATCAACGTTGGGGTCAGCATACAGCGCCTTGTAGTCGTTGTAGTGCTTCAATTCAGGGTAGTCCTCGGGAGCTGAGTTGCCTGGCTTAGGAGACCGCTGGACAATGCTGTAGAGCTTGAACTGAGGGGTCTGGGTAAGGAAGGGAATGTGGAATATTTTGGCCGAAGCGCTGGAATTCTCACGTCAGTATGGCAGCTCTTGTGCAGGTTGGAGGAGCGTGGATTTACCCGTATCCAATGATACCCACGTTGTAAACCTTGCTGGCCATGATTGTGGTGTTTTCTTTAGGGAAGAGGAAGGTCAGACACGAGATGGGCTGGGTAAGACGAGGCCTCTAGCTTCACATGCGTTTATTCTACAGCACGGTATTTATACATCTGCGCATTGGAACACCATCACGTCTCCTCCAAGATAATTCCGTCATGGGCGGGGGTTGTCTCCACGGGCTTCTCACCGGATAGGCTCGCTGAAGCTTGTGAGGGTCAGAAGCGAACCAATTCGGGCACATAGACGCCACGAACCAGTGAGATAAGAGGGCTCTGCCGGTGGGTGGGTTTGACCGAGCGAGAGATGGCAGCCATCCAAGAGGCTCACCAGCTTGAAATGCTTCACCAGCAGCCACACGCTCTCCACGCATTGCTGGCAAACCCCTCTTGGCTCTGCGGATGTAATTGCACAATCACGGAAAGACTTGCCAATAAGGACGAACAGGGCATCACATGAGCACATGGGATTTGCTAGAATGCCTCGTTTCCCCCGCACGAGCTCAGCGTCCCTCTTCCTCGCAGCTCAAGCGTGCGGGGACATTTCCGCGTAGCCCAGGGCCCCCACCCCGAACCATCTCCGAGCGAGGCTGCGATATTGTGATGGTGGTTGTCTTACGCAGCCCGTGTGATGTCTGATGGCTTCATGGAGTTTTGAATCTTTGATTTCTGGCTAAAGGAGCAAAGGATTCTGGCGCTAGTCTCGCGCCTTCGCGGCTACCCCGCTGTCCGGCAATTGAGCCGGCGGGCTCTGAAAAAGTCCGGCGGCTGGTCCAAGTTGACGGGCTGATGGGTTCAAAAGATGGGAGAAATCTACGGAAACTCGCCTTTTATAGAGCAAGATACCGTATATTTCATTGATAAATAAAGAAGAAAAAATTAATTATACTGCAACCATGTTCCCAAAAGAATCCATCCCGCTCACCATCTACCGTGGCCCAGGCAAGCCGGGCGCCTTTGTTTGGTCTCCGTTTGCCATCAAGCTCGAGGCGCGCCTGCGGTTCGATGGCGTCTCTTACAAGATCGGGGCCGGATCTCCAAAGACTGCGCCGCGCGGCAAGATCCCGTACATCGAGATGGGACCCGCCGGAGAACAGCTTGGCGACTCGGCCTTCATCATCCGCAGACTTGTAGAGGACGGCGTCATCAGCGACCTAAACTCGTCTCTGACGCCCGTAAGCAGAGCGCACGACCTGGCCATCAGGGCACTGATGGAGGAAAAGGTCTACTTCTACGGCACGCGGGAGAAGTGGTCGGACAACTTTACCGCGATGCGCGATGGCGCTTTGGGTGCCATCCCGTGGCCGCTGCGATGGCTGGTAGGGCTGATGACCTATCAAACCGTCTCCAGGACCCTGTACGGCCAAGGTGCCGGGCGATTCACCGACGACGAGGTCGCGCTGTTGAAGGACGAGGTGTGGGAGAGCGTCAACGACTTGCTGCTCGAGGCTAAGCGGGCTGGTCCCGGCGAATTCGAACCCTTTTGGGTGCTAGGAGGCCAAGGCCCCAGCGAGGTCGACGCGACCCTCTTTGGATTCGTGACGTCGGCATTGATATGCAACGCGTGAGTTTTCTCTTTGCAGGAGATGAGATTTGATTTGTCAAAGGGGGGAATGCTGACGAGAACTGCAGGGCACCGGCGACTATGAAGATTGTGAGGAGTTATCCCGTGGTTGTGGAGTATGCAGAGAGGATCCACGCCAAGCACTTTCCGGATTATGAGAGACGGGATTAGACTTGAAGAATGGATGATATCTGTTTAGCTCTGCTCTCTCTTATCTGATTTTTGGGAGCGTCGGTTCAAGGTTGTTACTAGGGTTTAGTCGGGTGGTTCTAAAAGTTGGTGTACTTGTCTTTGCGAAATGCTCGCGTTCATATCGGTAATCTGGGACTGTATTTCCACCATCGATTCGGAAGTTCCTGATAGAGAAGAATATTAGAAGGTAATACGGAAAAATAATGAAGGGAATAAACATCTAAATGGTTCATTGGCTTGTTTCGCAACCGAGACGTTTGATCAGGTCAAGCAGCACTTGCTCCAGCTTTGTTGTGACAATCGACGAATTGCAATGCAGGATACCCTAGCGTTTGTAGAATTTTGAACTGAAATTTTCAACATAGAATAGATGATGTAAACCAAGCTTTGTTCTTGTGAATTGTGAGAATGATGCATTGATTGATACACTCGGGTTTTGTTGGCTATTGTCAGTATTGCTTCATTTTGCGGGGTTTTCGACTACAAGAGAATCAACAAAGAGCCAGAAGAATCTCAAAATTAGCACCAATTCTGTATACTATAGCAAGTGAAGGAGGAAAATCGGACGGTGCGAGCCATCCTAGCGGCCCCCGAGGCCTAGTTCGGTTCCACGTGCGGTTGGGGCAACCCAAACCGGCCTTTCCCGTCTATTCCCGAACACTGCTTACTTCTCCTCAGATCTTCTCCTGTCCAAAGAAGTTGAGATCTTCATCGGCAATCATGTGTTCCCCGCGAAAAACCATGTGTGTCGGTCGATGCCTGCCTCGGCCAACGCGTCACCCAGGAGACAATACACACCAGTGTGTTCAATTTCGGGAACAAAATTTGACGACTAATCAGATCCCCGAGCACATTCAATTCTAAAATTAAATAGAGCTGAATAAAGCTGTATAGCTGTAACCGGAATAGCAGGCGACCGCGCAACCGAACAAGCCACAGCGCGACCCGGTGGACAAGTTGGGTTGCAATGCAGGACCCAAGATCGGATTCGCATCCAAGGAAAACAATCTTGGTTGGGCCTGCAAGACATCAAAGGCGGAACTTGGTCATTTCTCCTGCATCCCTTGTTTAGGAAAAAAAAAGCCTCTTGATCTTGTCCAGCCTAACCCCCCCAGCACAGGTTGTTGCTCGTTCCACACCACGCGGGAGACAATATGACGGAGGGCCTTAGCACGGCCAATAAGCGGCCCAGCCTTGCTTCGGTTCTTTATTGGCAATGTCATAAGTGCTCTGCTATAGAAATCCAGGGGGTCCCGCGTGCCGAATAGGAAATGGTGCACTGAGGGATGGTTACATCCCCCCTCGTAGCCGTATTTCTTCGCCACCACACACACCACTCCCATCATCCGCTCCCTCCTCAGCTGTGCCCGTTGGACAAAGACCAACGCCGCACGCAGCGGCATTGCCAGAGTCGAAAAAGAGCCGCCGCCATGCCCACTGCATCATGCATGCGTCATGCACGGTTTCCGCCCCCCATCACGTCCTTTACGAGATTTCTGTTTCCTTGCCGCCGCGGCGTGTGTGCCATCCACAGTCAGGACGTATTCGGCCACCACCTTTGAGGGGGGAGCTAGTTGCCCCTCACCTCTCCCGATGGCCATGTACGCT
The DNA here is from genome assembly GCA_022837005.1 of Calonectria pteridis. Classification (NCBI taxonomy): domain Eukaryota; kingdom Fungi; phylum Ascomycota; class Sordariomycetes; order Hypocreales; family Nectriaceae; genus Calonectria; species Calonectria pteridis. The sequence goes on from JAKZGU010000004.1 coordinate 712,399, forward strand.
GGAGGTTGGGGCAATGGGAAATCAGGCAATAGCTAAGTGCGAGAAATCGTGGGGCCTTTTCCGGGGGAGGGTCCTGCGGCCAAGGCCGGCCGGGGCGAGCATCCGAAGTCCTAACCCGCAACCTGTTGCTGTTGGTGAGGGATACAACCTCAACGGCCCATGGCGAGAGCCGATCAACTAATCTCGCCTGGGTAGCTTATTCAATCTGGAAACGACCGGTGACTCCGGCTGTTCTTCCATCTCCAGATCGCTTCAGGTCAGGCCACTTGCACCTGACGAACCCCTCCGGTGCATTGACAATGAGCTCCGGGGCCATCGCCAAGTCAGTCTTGTCCCCGCCGTCATCCCAGTCAGAGATCAACCGGCAACGGCAGCAAGGCTCTCGCATCACTTGGCAATGCTTCCACTGTCTCTGTTACCGTATTATTGCTGCTTCCTACTCTTTCACGTGAACAACAAGGCTGGCGCTGACAGAGAGAGAGGGGGAAGCCTCGGCATGGCGCACTGTGGAGGCGCAAAAAGACCTTGCCGTGCAGCGAAAAGAAAAGGAAAAAAAGAGAGCTAACTTGTCGTCACTGCATTGGACAAACTGTCGCCTGTCCAACCGGGGAAGGAGGCGTGAGCAGGGAGGGTCGGACGATCCCAGAGCCCCGTTGCTCCTCAGAAAGACAGGGGCATGGGATTCGCCCGCCTGCGGCACACTTCCAATATGCGGGGGAAATGAACGCCATCGACCACACTAAAGCAGCTACCCCGGACGGAGCGGACTCCCGATCTGGGGCACCACGACCGAGTTGTTCGTGTCATGGGAGAGGGAAAAATTCATGAGAGCCCGTTTCTGGAGAGAGCAAAAAACGAGGTGGACTGCCTTGTTCTTTGCGGACGGAAGAGGACACCGATGGAACTCAATGACGATGGTGTTCAGACGATGCCCGCCCTCATCCATATCCCGTCCATCAGCAACCCTCTGGTTTCCCGTTCCTGCGTCCGAGGGTTGCACGCCCAGCAATGCATGGCCATGAATTCGAGATGGTTGTCGAATCCCAGACCATATAATTACGTCTGTTGTCTTTTTAAAAAGAGACCTTTTTTTTTTCTCCAAGAAATTAAATCCTGCATGTCCAACTCGGCCCTTTGGCGTCGAGGCATCGCTCGGCGCCTCGGAAACACCCTGGACAGCGATGAACCGAGCCCTGCCGTTTGACATGTGACTGAAAATAACTCGATTGTCAGAACTCTGAAGCAGACAGCGTCTCACAGCAGTGCGAAATAGTTACGCAAGCCATGGAATGCATTGTCGCGATGATGTGGCAGTTGACCAAGCCTCAGAGGCGTGTTTGTTTCCGCCGTATACATTTTATGCAAAAAAAAAAAAAAAAAAAAAGGCCATTGGCGATAAACCCCAGATTTTCTGCACAGATTCATCAGACCTTACGGGGCAAATCGAGCCACTTTTTTTTTCTCTAATTTATATTTAAGCATCGGTGGAATGAACAAGGCGGTAAGGTAGCAATTGGGGAGAGCTCCGATGGAGGTGGAGCGATCTCCAGTCTAAGTCGGTCCATCGCTCAAACCTCCGTTTTATGTCCAACTCTCCGTTGACAACTTCCCCCGAGATTACAAGAGAACCAACAAATGAAGAAGACGGAAAAAGAAGGAAATTCCATAGTGCTAAACCTTCGTCTCGAATTAATTCATCCATTCACATGCAATTCCCTCGGCTGGTCCCTTTCTCGTCTCGTCCTAGGTCTCAGCTCCGAATTTCGCCCCCCTCCTTCTCAGACCCAGCTTCGATTCGGCGCACCGTCGATCTACTCGGCCGTGTGGCTCGAATCCGGAAGTGTACCCCGGAGACAAAAGACACGAAGCCAGGCCTTTTTTTCTCCTCTCCCAGGGGTCCCTTGGGTCGGCTGGTGGGCTAGTCCTTTTCTTCCATGTACGCCTCCGCTTTTTCACCACACCACCTCCATCATCGCGCACACGCCCGCCTTAGTTCACTTAGACGCCCTACAGATTCTTGTCCACGACTAAATGCTCAAGAGAACTTAACAAACACTCCCAGGCCGTTTGGGTCCCTTTGCACGCCCCGTAACAGACCCCCCGGCCGGATTCCTTGCAAGACGTACAGTAGCAGTGTCCTTCTTCGGCCCTGTTGACCCCATTTGCTCGTGCCACTGGCTGCAGGACCCGGGTCGTCGCCTTTCAATTCGGCATCCCATGTACATGCAGAAACAGAACCGTACGCGGTGTGTTTCCTCGCGAGGCATAGTCCATGGGCATGCCATGCCATGCCAACCATTGAAGCACCAGTTGAACCTCTCGCCATTGCCACGTACATAAAGGGCGGCATCCATCCGCTTTCAGTTGTGTCTTTTTGTCTCTCTCTCCTCATCCACTCGCTCACAGGAAACAACTTCACTCGTTGTCTACAGCATCCTCTCAATCACCAGAACTCTCATCACAACCCTATCCCCAGGCTAGAAGCTTTATATTCCACCCACACCTTCAAAATGAAGTTCACTTTTGCTGCTCTCGCCCTCGCCGCCGTTGCGCGTGCCCAGACCCGGGGTGACATCCCCTCTTGCGCCCTGGACTGCCTCGACGAAGCCATCAAATCCGAGACCAGCTGCTCCACCACCGACTACTCGTGTGTCTGCAAGGACTTTAACAAGATCCAGGGTTCTGCCACCACCTGTGTCATCGGGGCCTGCGGCGCCGACGTCGCCGTCAGTATGTCTAACCCCTTCCCAGTGTCAACTCCATCTTCCATCTGCTCCATACTAACCATGTTGCTTAGACAAGGTTCTCCCTGCCGTTGAGGCTCTTTGCGCTGCCGTCAGCTCCGGCGCTGGCTCTTCCACTGCCGCTGCCACCTCTGCCGCCGCCACCTCTGCCGCTGCCGCCACCTCCAGCGCTGCTGTTGAGACTACCGCTGCCGTCACCACTACTGCCGCCACCACCGTTGAGACGTCGGCCAAGTCCACCAAGGCTGCCGAGACCACTGAGGCTGCTGCTACTACTCCCTCTTCCAGCGCCAACGCCAGCACCCCCTCTGCCTCTGAGCCTTCCACCTCCGCCGTCACCACTGGCGGTGCTGCCACCCTCAGCTCCATTGGCGGCATTGCCATGCTCATTCTCGCCGCCTTGGCTGTGTAAATGGGTTGATGTGATGGATCACTCTGCGTTCTGGAGATCACTCGCTGGAGTGGCGTCTCCTGCTGGTAGCGAATAGCAACGATTTGGTTTCTTCCACGAGGCTGTCATGAAATGCCAGGATAGCTACGGTTGACGAGTTGGTTCCAGGTGCTTGAATTGTCGGGTTGGATTTGGTGTCTCCTCCGGGATGTGTAACCAAGAACAACCCCAGGATCAAGGGTAATTATTAATAGTTTCTGCAGATATGCTGCAGCAATTGGAATATACAAAACATTGCATTTTGAAGTATACAATTTTGAGTGAAGGACCACAATTGAATCACTGGCAAAACAAAATGCGACGGCATCAAATGTAACCGCAGGCAAAGATCCAGTAGCTGGGCCAATGCACCCATAGCTTGCCACCGCCAAGCGCACCATGACACAGGGCGGGACGCATGGCTGGCTGAAGCTGCCGAATCAGAGGTGCCAGAAACAACCTCCGAACGGCTTGGTCCGACAGTTGCCGTGGAACTTCTGGAACTGTGTCAGCGATCAAACAATCCGCCTTTGGTGGGTGTGAATCAAGCCTGCCAACGGAAACCAATCAGTCCCGCCATCACAGCCAAGCACCACTAAAAAAAAGGTCAGCAATCCCATTCCATGAAAATTAGGCTATCTCGCAGCTGAATCAATTGAAATCAGCAGCCGGGATGATGGCATCAATGCCGAGGCACTTGGAGCCAAAGCAGCTGCCTGGTACCGATCGGCCGAAACAATAGCACCGAAATCTCGACACTGTCGACGTCTCCAATCCCCCCCAATCGAGCACGAGATCATGCTGTTCTTGGCTAGTCCAGCCGGGCAATTTGATGCCGTCGCTGTCAAAAACGATGACGTCCAGCTCGGCTCAGCGTGCGGGGAAGGACGAGCGATGTCACCCCGAAAGGCCAAGCCAGCCAAAGTGGTCACCCCGGATAATACGTATTCGTTAGATCAAAAATGCGGCCCGGTGAGGCCAGAATATCATCACTCTGTAGCTGTAAGAAGTTTATCCCGGTATTCCCCAGGTATCAATGCTGTCTGCACAAGCTTCTCCCTAGTTCAAATGTGGCATAAACCCAGTCAAACAGGTCACACTCTAAAAAGTCCATTCCTCTGACTTGGTGATCTGACAAAAGATGGAAACTGCTTTCTAGTTTGTTGCATCTTCCCTGCTGGCATTTGCATCGATCTCTTTGATCCACTCGTGGACAGTCTTTGACATGGCCCAACTCGAAGCTTTGATTGTATTAGCACAGCCTTCCCGAGGAATATGACGCTTGAAAAAGAAAGAGAAGCTTACCCTTCTTGGTGCAAAAGGCGTGCGGAATATCACCTTCTGCCACCTCAATCTTTGTCCTCCCTCCGCGCTCACCATGCTCCCTCCTCTTCTCAATCAGCTCGTCCCGTGCCCAATTGGCGACCCAGTGATCCTCCTTGCCATAAAACATGAAAAACTTGGGCGTCTCCTTGCCGTCGTCGTGCTCCTCCATCACCTCCCACAGCTCCTCCTCCCACTTCTCCTCCCGGATCATGGCCAGCTCCGAGAGTCCGAGGTGGATGGCCTGGTACACGCCATCGCGGCTCTTGAGCCACTTCGCCGTCACGTCGGCCGTCTGCTCCGTGAAGCCCATGATATTGTGGACGATCCACCGCAGCGTGTTGACGGGGAAGACGTTGAGGATCAAGCGGGCCCCAATGTGCGCCACGTTGTCAAGAATGGGCAGCACGCGGCGCACCGCCTGGACCTTGGTGCCGCTGGGCGACCGCCCAATGTGCGTGAGGGTCGGGAAGAGGAGGAAGCCGTACCGGAGGTTCAGGTGCGGCGCCCGGTCGGGAGACTTCATGTGTCGGTGGAAAATCTCGACCGAGATAAAGCTCCCGACCGAGTGTCCCATCAAAATCACAAAGTCGTACGGCTTGCCCTCGTTTCCGGCCCCGCGATCCACGCTGACTCGCTTCGCCGCCACGTCGTCGTAAATGCCCTCAATCTGTCCATTCAGGTCCCATGGCTCATTTTCCTTGGTGAAGGGCTCATGGTCGTCGTCGCTGAATCCGAGTAAATTCCTGCCATATATGTCGTAGGCCGTGTTCTTCTCAGACGTCTGTAGGTGCCCGCGGAGGTTGGCCAGAAAGTCGGCGTAGTAATCAATTAGCCCAGGGTTGCCGCACACATAATAAATGAGCGCGTGCTGCTGGACGCTGCTGGTGTCAGACGGTAGCCATATCTCGGGATACATCTTTGGTTCTCTTATTGGGCGCAATCAAAGAGGTGGCTCTGCAGGGTTCTGGGGATGAAAGCCAGGCACAAAACCTAAGGCCAGTTTGCGTCATGCCGCGATAACGTCGTGTCAACTTCACAGTGCGACACAACGCTATCGGTATCCGAATGAAACGGTAACGCCAAGAACCATGACAGTGCACCAATCGGGTACTATTCATTAAAGACACGCCGCATACAGTTCCATTTCCCTTATTTTGACAGTGATCCTGTTGGCATTCCTCATCACAACACTTGACGGAGCTATTTGAATACACTGTCTTGTTACCCTATAGCTATCCTGGCTGAGCCGTCATGTGCCCTTTACCAAGACATCACAATCCTTCTCGAGCCAGCAGTGCTTCTCGGAGATGATTCATTCTTGTCTCAGAAGAGTACAGGAATTGACATCGGCACAATCATTTATCCTTCTGGGTTAATTTAGCAATATCCAATATTTCGATAAACCATGCTTATTAACACTATCCACTTCGTCATAATAAACAGACTCTCCCCTTGAACCGACTACTGTCGACTCAACCGACTGCTAGTCAGCGAACACCGCCAATCTACACCTATGGACCAGAGCCACACTCGATACAAGTTCCCGTCCGATGAACATTATACCTTTGACCATGCTGAGCGTGGCGCGAAATAGGTGGCCTCTCACAGTCGGATAAGTGTGTGATCATGCTTGCCTAATTGTTATCCCATGCGCATCCATGATTAATCCTCCTGATCGCGGTTGATCTGAACCTGAAACGTCTTGCGAACCTCCACGAGGCCGGCGGTCGCCTTAGATACAATTGACCATGTAGGCATGTACTTTTGTATCTCATCAAGAACTGGGATCGTTCCCTTAGTATTGATATCGCTCCATGCACATGAGACCTCGATCCCCAATGGGGCGGCTCGCGCCGCTATTTCGGATGACCGGGCCTTCAGCTCTCCATCACCCAGCTTCTTTCGAGCGGCCTCAGTTTCTTCTACGACATCCTCAAATTGTGCTTGAGAGCCGCTGGCGGAACGCTTCAGATGGAGAGTCACAATCCAAGGCTTGTTACGGTCTCGGCGCCAGAGCTCAATGTATTTGAATCCTTGCGAAGACGGCTCCCCGAATCGCGAATCTCTGCCCAGCGCACCGTCGACATGAAAGCTATCCAGGGCCTCGCTTGTCTTCACGTAGCACAGCCGTGTATCAAGAGCATCAATCTGGAACTTGACAGAGTTTGTGGCATCTCCCTCGAAGGTTGTGAAGCTCACAAGTTCTTCGACCCCTTTACCCTCAACCAGGTTAGGAGGTAGAGCTGATCCGTCGAAATGGCAGTCCCTCAGACCTCCACGCGTGCTGCTAGCAACGCATTCGATTTCTTGACCAGCAGCAGCAGGCAGCGTTTTGATAACTTGGCGAGTGTACTCCTCCAGGCCTATTACGGACACAGTGTTTGCGCCCTTGTCAAGGTCTATCACCTGCTGGAAGTAAAACTTGAAGCGGTGGTTGTCCGAGAATGGGAAAGCGACAAGGTTGTAGATCAGGGTACCAATGAAAACAAGAAGGACAAACAGGGGAATATGGTGCGTAACACGATGAATAAAAGGTGTGATGGGAAGAAAAAAGATGATGCTCACCACGCCCAAGAACACTACGGGTGTGGTAAGGCTTCCGCCATCGGCTCCAGTCATTTGAATAGAGGACATGGTGAATAGGCCAAGATTACCCCACAAAATAAGCGGAACTGGCGCCAGGAGAAGAAATTGGATGAACCAGGTCCAGGAAGGAAGACGACCTGACCATGTCTGTTCGTGATCAAAAGGCTTATACCTCTTCATGCCAGGAGGAGCAGGAGCATTTTCAACGATGGAGCGACGGTAAGTGTTGGCAAACGAAGGCTGAGTGCCGGACCCGTATCCCGTCTCACCAGCCCTAAGAGGTGTTCTCTCGGTCGGAGTCTCAGATGCGGCGTCATCAGCGTCGGCATGCTCACCCCCGGATGCATGACGCGTTCCACGGCTGGGTTGGCTTGGCACACTATGAGCATCGTGCAATTGCGAGGCAAAGTCATGCTTGCCGAGCAGCGAAAACTGCTCCAAGAGAGAAATGAAGAGAGAGACGAAGATGGCAGTTTGAAGGAATGCGAATGGATAAAGGAACCCATAATTGAGGCGATCCTCGAACACTGCTGCGGCCACCTGCAAGGCCCAGCCAATGATAAATAGCCAGATAATGACAAAGCCGCGATGTAGGGCACTGGGCCGAACAAAGCTGGATCCACGCATGATCAGCCAGAAGGAGAAGTAGAACAGAGAGAGTGTCATCGATAACCTGTCCCTAGTTAGCGTGCGATGGTGTCTGGTCATTTACTGCTTGACTTACACTGCGTATTGGCTGCTGTAGACGATGAGGGGATTAAACTTGGCAACCAGAAGAACAGACGCGATAGTCAGTGCAGCAGCAAATACAAAGGCCAGTGGGAAGCGGAAGAAGCCTTTCCAGCCGCCAATAGCAACCGGTTCGTCGCCGGCGTCTCGGTCCAGCTTGATTTTCCCTGCAAAGAAATAATACTTGTCGTTGCGGACCAATATGTAAGTGACGAGAATGAGGACAACGGGAGCGGCAACGAGGAGAGTTAGTGACCATGCAAACAGTCCCCTAAGTGCAAAAACAACCCAGGCATCACCAAACATATCAAACCAAACGCCGTGTGTTGGCTTCCCATTGTCGACATAGTAGTCCCGTTGATTAGAACGAGGGCCGTCGAAGGTGGTTCCTGTCGATTTCGAAAAATCTTGGGTTGACGCCAAAGCAGCCGAAAGCATGTGCCAGATGCTGTTGACAGAGGTGTGTCGAGTATCATCCTCGCTGGTATGATAACGAGCACGGGGCTGGTAAAAGGCAATGTCTAGGCCACGCTGACCGTATGCACCCTCCCACACTTCGTAGTCAGTCCTGCTCTTGATAATGCCGGTGGCGAAGGCATCGCCAGCAACAACGGAGCCGAAAGGATGAGGGCTGTTGGAGTAAGCCTTGGCAGCTTGCAGGTCGGTAGCACGGAAGAGAATTGCGCGCCCACCGGCTCCAGCACCCTCAAGGTTGACAAAGGTGTGAATGAAAGGAAGTATGGCACTGTATCCGAAAGCGTAGGCTCCGAAGAGACCATCTTCTTCGGCATTGTTGAAGAGTAAAACAATGCCATTTTTCGGCTGGCGGTCTTCCACGGTAAAATAATTAAGAAGCTGCAGCATCGAAACACAGGCTACACCATCATCAGTTGCACCATAGCCGGTAGAAACACTGCCGCGCATGTTAACGAGGACGCATCAAGCAGGGCGTGCGGCGCTTACGAATCAATGTGGCAGTTTACAAGGACACCGCCCTTCCCACCAGAGGGCTTTCTGCTGGAATCGCGCCACCATTCACCTGGGGGATCTTCTGTGCCGCGGATATAAATGTAAAAGTTGTTTCCTTCAAAGTACCGAGCGGCCCCTCCGACGGTCCATGTGGCATTGGAGATTTGGTCATCGAATAGGACAACGCTGGCTGCTGACTCAACACCATCATCAGCCTTGAAGGAGGATTTTTGTCTGCAACCTGTCAGTCCTGAATCCAGCTGGCTGCACGAAGCGTTGTTGACTGACATCTTATGCCAGGGGATGCCGCCGGTCAGATCGGTGGTGTATTCGGCACCGTTCCTGTCGAGAATCTCCTTGGATCGGGCAATGTAAAAGTCGCGGACTACATCATTTCGATGGCTGTTGTAAGGGTGATAACTGGCCGTGATATTTTGCAGGTCCCAGTAGGCCTCGGTGAGGTTGAGGCCATGAGCGGTCTTTGCTGGGGCGGCGGGGACCGTCTCGTGCACATAGATAAGCGAAATGGCGAGGGCCAGATAGACAGCTGTGGTCCAGAACGTCACCGGGCCAGGCCGGAACGCAAATGGGTTTTGAAACCTCATTGCGTCTCAGTGAAGTATGAGATGGCAGCAAGGTTGGGAGTCAGAAGACAAAAATGATTGTGGTGGCAATGAATGAAGGGATGGGCACAGCCGCGTCCAAGCACCGAGCGGACGCGAAGCTGACCGGTGTGGAGGTAAGCTCTAGTGTGATGATGAATGCAGAGACAGTAGGGACATTATCAGGCTGGCGCGAGAAACGACATGCAAAAACAAAAATAAAGCAGACGAATCAAAGGAAGACAGAATGAAGCTCGAGATGGCAACGACGACGGCGGTTGGGGATGGATGACCTTGGTTGGGCGCAGCAGAGCGGGAGAGGGGATGAACAAAATCACAAGGCAAGCTGCAGCAATCCAAAAACGGCAGGCCAAGGCAGAGAGGCAGGCACGCTTGCGAGACGACGCCTTCTTCGAACGGTAACCGGCTCTGGAGTCGAGGATCAGCCCGGCTGCTTCTCACCACACGCAATGAAGGCAGGACACAGGCAGCAACATGGGCAAAAACAAGAGCAAATGGATGTCTGAGGTTGGACCGCATGAGCTTGTGGAGGTGCGCGATAGCCAGTGGCACAGCCCGTGGTACCACCCACCCACCAGGCAATGACGCGGGAGCTTAGGCCATGTGACAGGAAGGACCAGCCACGACCGCTGGATCTGCAGTACATGACCGGGATGTGCATAACCTCTGCATAAATCTCATGCACATGCAATGACGTGACGACATCAAACTCAAGACGCAACAAGGGCTCCAAAACAGGATGTGCATGGCTACTCAAGATATATCACAAAAACTCAAATACATTTTTTATTCGCCTACGATATTAGTCTGATTCGTTTACTCTCTTCTCCGCTAAGTTCGACTAAGCTTAAGCTGTACATCAGTCAATTCCGAGCTCGACATTGACAAGGGATCGCTAAGCTGCGAAGTCATGCATGGCCTTGAGCCTGAGTCAACTAAGGGTCAGTCGGCAAAGGTTAGGTGAGTATCCGTCGTTATATATCCCCCAGTACCATTTTCTGCTGCTCAAAATCAAACGAATGGGTACAGATAAAGAAGCTGCACCAGTGAGATGACATGTTAGAATCGGGTCAGGTCCCAGCGATCATCTAAGCGCCAGGGGGTGGGGGAGGTGGAGGCTGGTCACTGGGAGGAGGAGGAGGAGCATCTCCAGAAGGCGGCGGCGGAGGGGGAGGAGCGGCGCCAGAGTACTGATGGATGAGTGCGTTGATACCGCCAAGGCCAGGGGGAGCAGGCGGAGGGGGAGCGCCACCAGGAGCCGAAGGGAGTCCAGGAGGAGCTCCCATTCCAGGGGCAGCACCGTAGCCACCATACCCGGGATATCCAGCATACCCACCCTGAGTTCCAGGAGCCTGCTGCTGCCAGGGAGCAGAACCAGACGAACCTCCGTAGCCCTGTCCGTAGTAGCTGTCGCCGCCACCGTTGTTGTTGTTATTGTTGTTATTATGATTGTCCTGTCCGCGATGGCGGTCTCGGGCCCAGGGCGCCGACGAGGATCCTCCTTCGTTAGAATCATTGTTACGAGAGCGCCATGGCGCAGGACCACCAGTCGGGCCACGCTGCCAGGGCTTGGCGTCTCCGTTGTTATAGGAGCCGGGCCCAGCCTCGATACGAGCCGGCTGCTCGCCAGAGCCACCACCCAATTCCTGCATAAGTTGCTGCCGTTCTGTCAGTATGTGATGATCGCAAAGGGGTTGTGGGGAATTGCTTACCTCCATTTCACGGTCCACGGCATCGCCGCCGCCGATTCTACCGGCAGGGCGGCCACTGTCGTTGTTGTTGCGCCAGCTAGCACCCTTCTGTCGGTCGGGACAATCACGAGCCATGTGGCCTGCGTTACCACAGACACGGCAGATGATGCTAGCCGTGTAGTTCTGTCGCTCGGGACAGTCGTACTTTCGGTGTCCGATCTTACCACAGTTCTGACAAGCCTGATTCTCGTCATCTCGCAAGGTACCGTTGAGGGCAGCAAGCTCTCTAAGCTGGTTTCGCTTGAGTTCGTTCTGGCCTTCGGGGATGGAAGCAGCCTGTTCGTGTCAGTTTCTGAACAGTGGCATTGGTGTGCAGGGGTGGAACTTACAGTCTCAATAATATTGTGAATGAGCTTCTTCGCCTTGTTGACCTTCTCCTCGGTATCGGCCATGATCAGACAGTGCAGGTCCTCTTCCTGGTTACTGGCGTGAGCAGCGTCAGACCGACCCTTTCCTTCCTTGACGGAGCCCTTGCCACGAATGGCAATCTTGGCTCCAGAGTCTGCTTCCATCTTCTTCAAAGTATTTCCTCGGGGTCCGATGAGTAAACCAACTTTAGTAGGAGAGAGCTAAGTGTTAGTGTCTGATTGGAAAGGATTAGATGAACGGGTGAGTGTCCATTTCATTGAAGGACCATGCTTCTCAAAAACACCGTACGGCGTGATAATGAGCTAGGTCAAACTCCAGAAAGGATTGGGGGGGATAAGTTTTGGTTAACAGGGTTAAAGGGTTAGCAATCATACTGAAGTTAATCTCCGGGTAGTCATTGACGGGCACGTAGACCTTTTCCTGCGTCTTGGTGGGTCTACGGTAGTCCTGAGGTGGGTGGTAGTTAGGAATCGTCTTCATGGCCTTTTCGATCAGCTTGTGGCGTTCGTCCTCGAGGCGCTTGCGGTATCGGTATTCTCGCGTGTTGATACGTCGACCGTGGTTGTCGTACTGGGGAGGAGGCGAAGGAGATCTGTGCTTGGTTAGTGAAGGGCGAAACCGCACCTGGAGGGCTCTTGAACTTACCGATCGCCATCAGCAGGAACTACGTCGTCGATGCGGAGCTTCTGGCTGATTTCTTCGATACGAAGATGCAGAGTGTAGGCCTCGAGCTGCTCGCTTGTCATGTTGGACAAGATGGCCGTGGGAAGACCCATCAGGCCAGCGGCCTTGTTCTCGGACGCGTCGCCCCATCTGTTTCGCTTCTTGCGTCGTCGAGGACCATCTGATTCACCTCGAGGTTCGGGATCGCGTCCACGCTTCAGGTCGCGTTCGGAGTCGACACTTTCATCTTCTTCATCGGCTCCAAAACGTCGGCGGTTGCCTAGGGGGATGTTGTTGGACCCCGTGATTCCTTGGCTTCTCCACGACATCGTGATTCTGGATTCTGGTTACAGCTGGAAAGCGCAGATGCAGCAGTGACAGACAAGTAGCCGACGGGCAGGCAGTCGACGGTTAAGGCTGAAATCAGGGTTGATGGATGAAGTGGGATTCCTTGTGTGGCCCTGGTACCTGATTGAATTATGGAACGGATCGGCAGAACGTTAATCCGAAGATGTGCCACTTGAGCGCGTTTGTCAACAGGTGCAAGTTCCAGAACATTTCACCCGGGATTCACTAGTCTTTTTAAGCCTATTGATACATCGTACTCGTAATTTACATTTGTATTAGTCACTTAGTAAACTCCGACTTTGAGTGGCAATAAAAAACCTAGAACATCATCTTCTGGCATGCGGGGCGTTCCCACTTGTCGACCGTCGGGTCCAACATCGGCACCACTAGGTAGGTCTGCACGTGTGATGAATATACCTCAGACGTTTAAAGTTGAGTGTTCTTTTGTTCGTGGTAAATTTATAATTTGGTCCCAAACTATTCTGAACACTGATTGTAATTCATTGTCACCTTTGTGGGCCTAGGGACCCTGTGAAATCCATTCTGGTCGAGCTCACTGCTTGTTTTTAACTGGAAATAAATAAATACCTCAAGTATTTTTTTATAGGCGGTACCTGAATCCATATGTCTCCCAATCTGTAGTGTCTTCGTTGTCAACGCCAAGATGTTCCATTACGCTAGAAATATTGCCATCGACATTTGCACGAGGTCCTTGTGCCCCTGCCAAGCCTGCACTGCCCAACACTCCCTCTTCACGCATCCTTTTTGCATTTAGCCTTTGCAGATAGACTCTCAAAGTTAAAGCACACGTGATAGCCAAGCTGTAGCTAACCATGATAGCCTTGAAAGCTGTCTGGTACAGTGGCGCCTCTGACTCGCGGAAGAAGTGAGGGCCAACCATGTTTCCCACGCAGTATGCCAAGAATAGCATGGCTGTAATTGTCATTTTCTTAGTCACGCCCCGGTAGTTGGACTGTACAAGAGCCATGTTGAGAGGCATTGCTGAGGATCCGCTTGAAAGCATGAAGTACGCAACTAGATGAAAACCGTGGGGAATGCGGCTACGGCCGTAAATGAGTGCACTCCCAATGACACAAGGGATGATTACCACGATAATCAAGAGACAATTTAATGTGCGGTATCGACCTGCCAGGCGGCCACTCCCCGCGATGAAAGCTGCAGAGAGCAACGAGTATGGGATGTTGACGAGCGTCGATTGGGCACTGGTAAACCCAAAGGATTTGACGACAAGATTTGCGAAGCTTTGAGCGCCTCCATTTGGTATCTGTGTCAAAAGCTCGATGCCAACTATGAGCCATGTCTTGGGGTCGACGAAGCACTCGTATACTTGGTGCCATTTCCATCGAGCGTTCTCTGTTGACCCTGTGCCAGCAGCCGTGACTCGATTTGCGGCAGCGCGTCTCTCTTTTGGGGTGAGGAATTTGGCCTTGGATATGTTGTCTGGCAGCAAAAAGAGCATGGGAATTGCCCAAAGAAATGTCGCAGTTCCCAGGATCAAGTACATCCATCGCCAAGGGCGGATCGTCTCGTCTTGAATGTGCCCAACGCCAAAGGCAAAGAGGCTGGCGACTAACCCACCGAGAGCATTGCCGGCAAACCAGATTCCTACGCGGGTAGGCATCTCGTCGCGGGTGTACCAAGTCGAGGTTAAGTACATGAAGCCTGGGGTAATGGTCGCTTCTGCCACGCCCAAAAAGAAGCGCGACACCATCAAACCCTCAAAGTTGTAACATGTTGCAGTGAGCGCCACCACTATGCCCCAGAAGAGGGTATCAGCAGTTAGGTACTTTCCCGTAGGAAGCAAGGCGATGAGAATAGTGGTAGGGTAGGTCCAAATAAGGTACCCAACGTAAAAGATGCTGCTGACCCAGCTGTATTGCTGGCCATGAAGATGCTGGGATGTGTCAGCTTGCGTTTTCCTCTTCCTAGTACTTGGAACTCACAGTGTCATCTGGTAAACCAAACACAGCCGCGCTGGATAGAATGACCTTGTCCATAAAGTTGAACATGTATGTGACAAATAGAAGCGGAATGATTGTCCTATCAATTTTACTCAACACTCGATCCTCAAGGTGAGAGTTGGAATGACCGCCTTGGCAAGGCGAGGACTGGTCGCTACCAAGAAGAGGCCTCAATCCATCATTTGCATCTTCCTCATCCAGATCTCTAAAAATTTCGTCTTCCACGGCTCTATCCGGTTGCTGGGCACTCCCAGCCCGAGACGCGTTCGCATCCATAGTGTTCATCACATGCGCATGCTTGGTATGCTTTCAGCAGGCTGTAATAACGGCGCCAGGGTGCTTATGGCCAGCATGGAGAACCACTTGTGACCAGGGATCAAACATGAAACGATTTGGCGATGGTCGCAAGACGTACTGAAAGTTTGCGTGTTGTTTTGTGTAGACCGACCGTCCTGACCAAAGGGCGGCTGATAAGCAACGAACGTCCAAGTGTTAGCGGGCGGCTGTGGCGCGCCCCCACTAACTTGGTTTTTTAAAGCCCCTCCCCCGTCTCCATCTGACCCTCCAATTTTGAGTTAAATATAATCAAAGCACTGACTTCTGGACACCAACAACCCAACATTTAGATGAGTTATTCCAGGCGCCCTGCTCCATCATGGTCTATCTTCCATTGCTGGAAGAAACAACTTCTCCCTCAGATATTCTATTTTCACTGCCTTCCATCTCATTCTTCTTCAAGCCGAGATTTGCGGTTTCGAGATCCCGACTGAGATCATGTTCTCCAATAAAGAAACCAAGTATGACACATGCGCCAGCAAAAGACGTGTACTGTAAAGAGTCAGCATCGGGCGCTGGGGTAAAGCGACGGTGGCTTTCACTCACAGTTATCCACATGTTGTTTAGAGACTTGAGAAATGCCTTTCTCACAAGACGCTGCGTGTCCACCGGCAAATCCTTGATAAGGTTAATGTGAGTGGAAGCGTTCGGCCCATCAAATAGCTTCACTAGCTTAGAGCCTATTCCGTTAACGAGGGCCTGTTGCTGTTTGTCCATCTCATTTTGAAAAACAACGCCGCCGATGACGACAGAAATAGAAGTAGAAAGCGTTCTAACGAATCCGTTCACCGTCGTGGCGGCCGCAACGTCATCTGTCGGCACCACTGCCTGCACAGCCAGAAGGGGGCCCTCAAAATTCATGCCGGAGCCGATACCGCAGATGATTTGGAAAATTGCCATCTTTGGCCAGTTTATATCAAGTGACAGGTCAATAAAAAGACCAGTGCCAAGAGCCATGAGGACCAAACCAATACGAATTGCCCAAGTGTATTTCCCCACGAGTTGTATATAAATCCCTGTCGCGGCCGCCGAAAGAGTAATGGCCAAAATGTAAGGGAGAAAGTACAATCCAGAAGTCAAGGGGTTTTTCAAGAGCACCGCCTGGAAGTACAGCGGGAGATAGTACGCAACCCCCATGAATACGAGTGCATGGAAGAAGCATACAGCGTACGCCGCAGCTGAGGACCGGGACCTGAAAAGTCGAACCGGTATCACGGGGTTCTTGGCAAATTTCCATTCATGCAGCACAAACAGAACGCCGGTGATGATGCCGAATAAAATCAGACACACAACTATTGACGAGTTCCACGGCCTGTAGACGCCACCCAAGTATAGTCCGATTAAGAGCATCAAGGTTCCGCCGATGATGAGAAGGCTTCCAAGCCAGTCGATTGCCCTGAGCCCCTCCCATACGGGTGTTTTGGGACTGGGAAGCTTTAGTGTAAAGATGAGAAGGATGATGACGGCCGCTGTGACAGGCACTAATTTATTGTTAGAGATGAATTGTTTGGCATGGAATGTTTGACATACAGTTGAACCAGAAGCACCATCGCCAGCTGTTGGAGAGTTAATATTGTACTGCTTGGTATGCCAGTAACACTCACCTCACGTTGTCAGTAAATGCGCCACCGAGAACTGGCCCCACGGCACATGCCACTGCCCAGATTAGAGATGTCAGCCCGTAGTACATGCCTCTGTCTCTTTGCGAGAACAAGTCGCTGATGCAGATGTTGACCATGGTTTGCATGCCGGCAGCGCCTGAGCCCTGGATTGCCCTTCCCACGATAAAGGCGTCAAAATTCTCGACGAGGGCACAGATAAAACTTCCGAAGAAGAAAAATGTGGCTGCAATCAAAAGAATCGGCTTTCTGCCCCAAATGTCCGATACCTTTCCCCAAGTCGGCGTGCTCGCTGCGTGGGCAAGTACATGGACGTGCCGACCCACGTATAACCTGAGTCGTACGCAAAGTGCGCAGCAATAGTCGGGAGGACCGTAGAAACTATTGTGACCTCGAGGGCTCCCAGGAACACACAAGCGCACAGGCAAAGCATGACGGTCGCGATTTGTACCAGAGACATGTTTGGCCGGGATGGCTGTGGTGAGTCTAGTGTGATAGCTATTTCGTTGTCAGTAAGTCGCGACATGGCCCAAAGTAAAACCTAAGAAAAAGAAACCTGAGAACAATAAGGAAACAGTCGAATGCTACAGGAATAAATAAATAAAAATACAGAAGAAAGGGGGAAAGAATCGGAAGAGAAAAAGGCACAATAACCTGTCCCATTCCCCGGCCGGAACCTCGGACTGTGGATCCATTGCGAATGCGATCGGATTCATCGTCGGGCCCCTGGCTTTCATCGTCAGCACAGAGAGCCGCTGGGGAGATTAGCCGCAGATTGCTGACTTCGATTGATATGATAGCTTCAATGCACACCCAAACGGCCAATGGTTCCTTCGGGCATTTCCTGTTTGATTTATCCTGTGTCATCTGGAACCATCGGTGTGCGCTGGGAAGCGAGCGAGGCATCCAGACCCCACCTCACAACCCAGCTGGATTCTAAATATACGCATCTTGCCCGTTGACACAAACAAGCCGTTGATCCCGGAGACTTTGTGAGGCTGGGACACCACTAGACCACTTTCCGAATCTGGATCTCTTGTCTTATTTCCCTTTGCGACGGCGTCATGATGGATGGGTTTTGCTGATGTCGGACAACAGGAAATGCGAACGAACGAACACACCCTTGCTACTGCTACTGCAGTACACGACACCATGTGGCGCTTATCCAAATAGGCGCGTATTGCCGTGACGCCCGACGGACGCCTTACTCAGCCGCACCTTCTGCGTTTGTTGCCTGACGAGCTTTCGAAGTCGTATGGTGTTTTCGTCTTCATTATGAAACTGCAACTCTGATCGTGCAAGCCTTCCCCGGAACTGCCCCGAGTACACAACACAACCAACACCAACGCCACCTACATCTTTCAGGATGAGACTGCTCAGCACTCGCACATATCGACTTGAAAGCTTCTTAGGCGCGGAGGCCGACATTCCCGAGTATGCTATCCTCTCGCACACTTGGGACAAGTCGGAAATCTCCTTCCACGACATCTCCCAGAGGGACCTTGGCGAGGTTTCGCGCCTTGCTGCATTTGCTAAAATCGAGCGTAGTTGCGAGCGGGCTCGATATGACGGGTTCAAGTACATCTGGATCGACACCTGTTGCATTGACAAGAGCAGCAGCGCGGAATTGTCTGAGGCCATCAACTCCATGTTCAAATGGTACCAGCAGTCGTCGACATGCTATGTGCTTCTCAGCGATTTCGAAATGGAAACTACTTCCAACCAGCGAACTTCTGCCTTCACCCACGAAGGAGTGGCCATTGGCGAGGGAGATGCTTCATTCACCAAGTGCCGATGGTTCACCCGGGGCTGGACCCTGCAAGAGCTGATTGCTCCCCGGTTTGTCGAATTCTTCGACCGCCATTGGACCAAGTTTGGCACCAGAAACGGAAACCTGCTCAATCGCCTCTGCAGACGGACCGACATTTCGCCCCAAGTGTTTTCCGAGTCGCGGTGTTCATGTCCCGAAGCGAGGCCAACTTGCCTCGTCAGAGAAGGGAAATGCGTCACTTGCAAAAGTCCCGATACGCTTCCGCAGACGCTGGACAGTTTTGCCGTGTCCATCAAAATGTCCTGGGCAGCGGACAGAGTGACGACTCGCAAAGAAGATGCTGCTTACAGTCTTTTGGGCCTGTTCAACATTAACATGCCCATGCTGTACGGCGAAGGTGAAAAGGCATTCTTCCGCCTCCAGGACGCAATCGCGAGACAATCCAAAGACCAGTCAATCTTGCTCTGGCGTGCTATCCCTCCTCCAGCACCCCAGGAGCGAGCCTTGGGGTGTCTAGCCCCAACAGTTGCCTACTTCAAGCCCTCGGCGCCCATTGTTGGGCGGCGGGTGTTTAATAATGTGCAAAGAGAGAGATATTCGGTAGATTTCCTTGGAAGCTTAGCCCCGATGGAAGTCACCGATACAGTGCTCAAGATGAACATTTACCTTTGTCCTTGCTCTGTGACTCCGTGGTCTCATGATCTGTGGCTTGGCGTTCTCGATCTGGTTTGGGACTCAGACTACTTGACTCGGCCGGCGATTTTGCTCGAGTACATGGGTGTATCTAATTTTTACCGCAGAGTTTACAGCCAAATCATTATTGCTGTCGATCCTAGAATCCCTTTTACCTCGCTCCACTTTTCCAAAGACGGAGACTTGAAAGACCGTGAACAGTATCTGAACAATGCATCTGTGATAGGCGAGGTTGACGGTAAAGCCAATTTTGTGCATGGTTGAAGAACCGGGCTTACCAAGTTTGAAATAGTTGAATTTGCGGTTCACAGAGCAGTCAAGAAGGAAGTGGGAATCCTCCTCCACCAAAGCCCGGCGGATGCCATCAACATAGACTCTGCATCTCAAAACAAACCCCAGTCCAACCCGCTATACTTCCTCATCAACCAAACGGGCACACTGAAGTGTCGCACAGATGTCGGCGGAAGCTACCCTCCGCTCAACCGGTACACGGCGCACTCGTCTCAAATCTCAACTCCCTGGGGATTCAAGCGATGCAATCACTCACAAGAGAGGTTCTTTGGGGGTATTCACTTTTTAAATCTCACATTCCCGGAGCTGTGTGGTAGATCTGTGCGGGTTGATGTGACGGTGGTCTGGGGCACACATCGTAAAGACCCCATTGATGAGCAGCGACTCTGGTGTCGTATATTTTACACCAAGACATTTTTAGACGCAACAAAAATGAACTTATTGCCCTCGCAACTATATGGCGAGCGGGACGCGCTGCCTCCAGCTGAAATCCAAAGGCGTATGACATTCCAACGCCAGCAGCTCACCTTGCGCAAGTGTCAGAGATTGCTCATCGGTAGCAAAGCGCTGTTTCCAAACTCGTGTGACAAGAATTGGCATCAAGATTGCATAGAGAACATTCTTGAGGACAGTCACTTCGTGGCAAAACTAACTGTCTCCATTGGCAAAACTGAGGGCCTCGGCCGCACAGTTTTCGAGCTCGGAATGACTCTTGACACTTTCCAGAAAGCATATTGGAGATGAAACAATTCCAGTCTATTGCGCTCATCATGGCTTATTAACGAACAAATACAGCTAATCCTAGTAACACACCACTACAAAATCTCAAGGAGTGAGAAGAACAATCTTTCCAAAAGAAGTGTGTTCGACAGCTGCATCGGCAGCCGAGTCCCACTCCTCCAACTTGTACGCGCCCGCAACCTGGTACCCGTTTTCCTTTCCCAGCTTGATCCGGCCGCTCTCAACGAGGCGGACGAGTTGGCGGACATCTTCGCGCTCATACATGAAACCTCCCTTGATGGTGAGCCTGCGGTACAATAGCACAGGCCAAGAGATGGGGATGCTGGAATCGCCACGGCCGCCCATCAGGACAATGCGTCCGGAATGCCTCACGGCCATCATGCACGCCGCTACACCCGTCGATCCCGTAGCGGCAGGTGGGGAGAGATCTATGAAGGCATCGGGAGGGTGCGTTCCCGAAGCAGCTACAATGGCTTGGGTGTCTTCCTCGTCTCTGCCCGTGAGCTGGACGGTGCTGACAGGCGGGTATGTAGATTTGATCTTGGCTAAGCCTTCGGCAGATCTGGATACAGCAATCACATTGGCACCCATGGCCAAAGCCGTGGCAATGGCAGAGCCAGAAAAGAGGCCAGTGGCAAGAGATACAATCACAGTCTCGCCGGGTTGGAGATGGATGCTTCTGAAGCCTCCATACGGCACGGCTGAGGCGATGAAGTGGGGGAGATCGTTGATGGAGTATCCAAGACCCCCCTCGCTCACGGGACCGCAGAGTCGCTTCTCATCCAGAGGATATGTGTTCTCGAAAGGTACGCGGACGTACTCGGCATAAGTTCCATTGCGCCAGGCGAGTGCGAGCTTCTTAGCCGCAGGGGTGTCACCGTCATGGATGCCCCAAAGGATCTGAGCCGAGGGGTCGTCTCGGCCCCTGACGAAGATCTCAACCATGACCAGTTGACCCTCGGACAGTACGGTGACGTCCTCGCCGCAAGAAACTATACGGCCGATGGCATTGCTGCCGGGGATCGAGGGTCGGGGATAGGTGAAGCTGTGGGAGCCGGCGGCGCTGCGAAGCATGTGGACGAAGTTGGGGTTGGCCACGGCCGCAAGGACCTGGATTGTGACGGAGCCAGGGGTCGCAGTAGGGAATGGCAGGGAGGTGTCGAGCTTGACAGTGTTGTCTTCGTGAAGAACGAGGCCCTTCATTGTGGTTGGGAGAGTCATGTTGATTGTATAAGTGGTTCGAGTAGCTTGATGAAAAGGCGTACAATTTATAAAAGGTTACTGGTTTTGCCTCTGGATCTGACGATGTTGTAACTGTGTGGATGGTTGTGATCTACAGAATAGAACTACAGCATTCGTCTCGAAGCTATTTATACAAATTTCACGACGCAATACACCGTTGTTCATCGGGGACAAGAAACGGAGTTAGGAAACAAGAGCCTCATGAGATCATCACCGGCTGGATTGAGCAGGATTCAAATCTCGTGCTTAATAACCGATGAGTTTGTCCCTGTCAAGTCGAACGCATGCGTGGATCGTGAAGCCATCGCCAACGAACGACGATGGTCGAGTATACGAATCAAGGTTAGCGGCTAGGAGCATGTTTGCCCAAACAGGCCTAGCGCATCATCCTCGTGCTGGGGGCGCAATGCAGGATTGAGATTGGGACCTGAGCTTAGGCAACGGGAATTCGTTGTTGCGGTGGCACATCCGAATATCACGGCAAGGATGCATCATGAAGGTGGCCGGCACGGGAAACACTGTATCCCCGTGCCCGTGCCCGTGTCCGCGTTCGCGTCCGGGATAGATGGAGATGACGTTTATTAAATCCGCCCTTGTTTGAGGTTATTCGTCACGCCACACACATGACACGACGCAAGGCTACTACTCTCTTCTCGCTTCACTTTGCAAAAGGCGGGCCAGGCCCTGCAAGAGCCAAGGACAGGAAATGCGCGTCCAATACGAAATCGAAATTGGGCGAGGCGGATCGGAAAGCTTCTCGAAAGGACGCCTCGCGGGCTGGTTTTGCGTGTAATGAAACCAGGTACAGCGTGTGGGGATGGCGTTGAAAAAGGTTTGGCAAGGCACCACGCAGAGTGGGTGGGCTTGGGGCGAGAGTGTCGCCCGGCGCTGGCGATGACGATGAACAACTGTGACAGCGACAATGACGGGGGCAGACGAGACGAGAACGAAACAAACAGGGCGTCGTCGCATCTCCGGTCGCTTTGCGTTATCGCGCAACGCGCTTCTGTTGTTTTTCTGTTTCTCTTTCTCGACTGCCGATCCCGCGTATTCCTCCTCCTCCTCCTCCTCTTGCATGACAGCCCCCGTGGCAACCTGCGTTACATGCATGTATCTGAAGCATGACAACAGAAACTCACTGCAGCAACATGACTGGGCGTTGCATGGATGTTGCGGGCTTACATACATGAAAATGGTAGCTGCTTTCCTTTTTTCTTTTTCTTGACAGGGGAGAGAGATGGGAAGAGGACAGGATGCGACAAGCTTGCATCCCTGTGCTTGCTTGCTGCTGCTGCCCCTCTCCGCGCCCGCATCCGCGCACAGGTCGCTCGCCGACTTGGCCGTAACAAGATACCGTCACGATCTCGCCTTAGTTGGTGGAGTTGGCTGCTGCGGTTGCATCGCTCATCCTGAACACACCCAGTGTCATCGAGGGCAATTTGCGCATTTCCCCCCCATCTACATCAAGCGGGACATGAGGGCAAAAAAACGCAAAAGAGAATGGCAGTTGGCAGCTGAGTTATTCCCTCTGGCAGCTCATGTCTCTCATTTTTCCTCCAGCTTCCTCCCCTGGCCCTAGCCAAAAACTAAAAAAGATGAGATGGATGTGGTTCCCATCCGCTGCAACGGGTTTTTGGCTCCAGTCTACCGAGTAGAGCCACCACCTCGAAGCGTCCCATTCGCTCCCTCGCCGCACCGCCACGGCGAATCAGGGACCCGAAGGCAGTGCTGGCAGGGGCTGATCTAGCGCCGCCTGCGACGCTGTGCGCGCAAAGAGAGAGGTTGGGGCTCGTTAGCTTGCCCGCAGCAGTGTCTAGCGAGCTGCTCCCCTCTCTCCCCCCCCTGGTAGGACGCCCCGCCAACCGCCAGGCGCTGCCACCCACCCGCGATAGTTGCGACTGTCGCTCCCACTGGCCCGCGAAGCAACGCGCACATGGGACGACAGAAGCACCGCGAAGACCAGTGGAGTGACGGGTCGTGCAGTGTGCATGAGCGCTACTGCTGGCTCTAGAGGCAAAATCCATTCATTGCTGATCTCTGATGGGTGCCAATTGGGGCCGGTGCCTACGCCCGTAGCGCCATTTCCCACCCAGTTCGTCCAACAGCAGCAGCACCCATCCTAGCCAGGCCTCGCTCTGCTGCTGAACTGCTGCCCCTCCCACCCTCCCCGGGGCGATCACCATGGATCCCTCGGGACTCGAGCCAAAAATAGCGAGGGTCCATAACCTTAGAGGCGTGCCTTCAGTGGAGTCTGCCCTCTGCTCAGTGGTTTCCCGCCAATGCCGTCCCGCCTCCGTTCGCCGGCGCCGCGCTGCTGCTGCTGCTGCTGCTGCTGCTCTCGGGACGTTTCCCCACTGATGGCCGCATGCCCATGCCCTTTCAACAAGAGACAGGACTATCCACGAGATGGCCCGTCATGTGCACCACCACCACCACTACCATTCACGCTCCCCTTTTCTTGTTTATCTCGCCATCCCAACGCCTTTCTGCTTTTGTTTTTCCAAGTTCCTCAAGCCCTTGTCCTGTCGCACACACCCTGGCCTTCATTGTTGTTGTTTTTTTTTTGTTTTTCAACCTCAACCTCGACCGAGTCTTCGAAAAATCCCATAAGTGACATCGCCTTCGGCAGAAATGGTAGAGCTTCAGTCTGCCCCTCTGTCTGCCCTGCCTCTGCCTCTTGCATGTTTCTACCACAACTGCCACCACCACCATCTTCTGCCCCTCGTTCTTTTTTCTTAACCTTGACCACCCATTGAGTGCTTAAGTACACCTCGAGTCGACCTTGATTGTCGCGAAAATGGGTTGGTTTTCAAAGAGCAAGACGAAAAAGTCGTCGTCATTGTCCCATCCCAAGCCGCCAAAGCCGTCCATCGCGAGTCCTCCCAACGTCTACACCAGCCGCCCTCCCCCCTCGTGCAACAACGATCGAGCCCGCCTCCAGCGACCTCAAGCGCAGCCGCAGCAGCCATCGCGACCTGATCCTCCTCCCTACAGTCACCAATTCGCCGCTCAATCCCAGCCGCAGTTCCAGCCCGCCGGCTATCTTCCTGCTCCCCCGGGATGGACCCCTCCAACAGCTCCGGCCTACCAGCCCGTCATTGTGAATCAGCACTACTACTTGGGGGGACAGGGACAGCATCACCAGCACCATCTGGCGCCTCCGCCGGTTCCTCATGTGCCGCATCACCAAAATGCTGCTCCGGGCACCAGCATGCCAAACTTGCACCCCCAGCAAGAGCACCCCATCTATTCGACTCAGCATCAAACGACTCTCGGTCGGCTTACCGGGTCCATGATCAACCTCACAAAGGACCTAATCCCCCTCAGCACCATCCCTCAGCTCTATGACGAGGGGCTCTCAGCCTGGCACGGCTGCGCCCAGTCGACGTCAGCCATTTACGACGACGTCTACAGCCGCTTTAACAACGTCATGACGCTTATTGACAATGAGAAACGCGAGGGAAACGAGAGTGACTTGTTCAACTGCCACCTTGACACAGCCACCTCTCCTTCAGGCTCGCATTCCTCCGACCTCGACCGCGGCGGCTCGTCCGAGCGGAAGCACAAGAAGTCGCTAAAGTCGAAGCGCTCCCAGGCAGCCCTCAACGTCGCCACGACTGTCGTCTCGGGCAACTATTTTTCCAAGGTGGAAGCATACGCCAATTCCAAGCTCCCCATGGACCTCCCCCCCCTGGCGCTGTAAGCTTTCCCTCCCCACCCATCCACTTACACGCATCGTCGCATTGCCTCTTCCAGTGTGCACTTACACATTGCGCATGAGCCACGCGCGACAAGCCCAATGCCGAATAAATCAAGGCCACCAAGCAGGATTACTAATAAACATGATAGATACATGCCCACCTGGCCCCTCCTCTGTCTTGCGGCCAAGTACTCGCAGCGCGTCTACGAAAAGCCCACGGGCGCTGAGCTCGATGCCCATGTCTCGGGCGACTGGCTCAACGGCACAAAGGCCATGTGCATCAAGTCGGTGCCCATGGACCACATGAACACCATCGTCTTCGCCGTCCGCGGCACCGCCTCCTTCATGGACTGGACCGTCAACCTCAACAACACCCCCATCAGCCCTGTCGGCTTCCTTGACGACCCGGGCAACCACTGCCACGCCGGCTTCCTCTCCGTCGCAAAGAAGATGATTAAGCCTGTGGCCGCCCGCCTCCGCCAGCTTCTGCAGGAGGATCCCTCGCGCTCACGCTACAGCCTGCTCATCACCGGCCACTCGGCTGGTGGCGCTGTCGCTGCGCTGCTGTATTCGCACATGCTGGCCGAGACCAGTGAGGCTCGCAGCGACCTGAACGGCATGACGGGCGCCTTCAAGCGCATCCACTGCGTCACCTTTGGTGCGCCTCCCGTCAGCCTCCTGCCGCTGACCAAGCCCGACCGCCCCGGCCTGCGCAAGAGCCTGTTCTTGAGTTTCGTGAACGAGGGTGACCCTGTCGTGCGCGCCGACAAGGCCTACGTCAAGAGCCTCCTTGAGTTGCTGGCCGCCCCGCCGCCCGTCATGGTCTACACCACGTCTTCCTCATCATCATCTTCCTCGTCCAAGAAGGACAAGGGCGACAAGAAGTCCCGCTCTTCCAAGTCTGGAAAATCTTCCAAGCCTTCCAAGTCCCGCTCCAGTTCCGACTCGCTGCCTGCCTCGCGCCGGCCCATCTGGAAGGTTCCCCCCGCTACCCTCAGCAACGCCGGCCGCATCGTCGTGCTCCGGTCCGGCGACTCAAAGGCCAAGGTCAAGAACCGCAAGACTGTCCGCGAGCGCCTTGAGGAGGGTGTCATTGCCGCAACCTGCCAGGAGGATCAGCTTCGCGACGTCATCTGGGGTGATCCAGTCTGCCACCTCATGAGCCTTTACGCAGGTCGCATCAAGACTCTTGCCGTAGGAGCTGTCACCGCTGAGCGGTGATTGAGTTCCTTTTAATTTTCTTGCCTCTCTTTCTCTTTTTTTTCTAGCTCGACTCTCTTTTTGTTCAATTCTCCTCGTTGCTCTTCCCCGATTCTCTTCGATAAAAATCTACTTGAAAGAAGAGGAAATTCACAAAGCAACAACAGTAAGCTCAGGAGAGCAAAAAATTTTTCATGACGTTACGGCCGAATCAAGACAAAATCGATACACAATCTACAAACATATCTATGTTTTGGGGGTTGGCTACTTAGTTGATCCATTTATGATACCATGGGTTTTGGGTGTTTTCTTCAGGCGGAGTTGAATATTTTTGTTCTTGTAGATAAACAGTCTAGTTCACCGATACCAACAAAAAATGAACAGTATTTGATCATACTATCCTTATGATGTTATTCCTCCCAGAGTATACTTACAAGTCATGACCATCTCACGTTGCTCTCGGAATCTTGAACTTTTTCACATGGAGCAGCAATTACGATGCCATTCACAAGACATCCATCAAATGCTAATCTGTTGTTATTCCAAATCATAAACTTGCCAAAAAGACCGTCGTTGTCATTATGAGTAGCCTTCAGGTTCGGTATGGCCCAAGTGAGCACAATAAGCTGTGCACAGAAGAGTCAAACAGCTAGGCTACAATACCCCAATAGCCTTTTGCATACACAAACTATCTCCAATAGCCTCACACAACGAAAAAGAAAAAAAAAACCGTCATATTTCCCCTATTGCACACACTCAACCAGTGTTAGACAGTCTCATCGTGTCCAAGTCATGAGTCACTCAGCGTCAGAAGCGCATGGTGGATAAACACATTCGCATTGTCCGATCTATTGCTAACAGCGGGAAACCCCGTTTCACTTTCCATCGAGGTCATGCAATCCTCGTGGCTTTCAAACATTTGAATCAATTCCATCCCATGGATTGTCTTTGCGTTTCCATCTCTTGATGTTGAGCATCTCTTCGCTCTTGATCCCATATCCCATGTGACAAACAAAAAAATTACGGACTCGCACTATACTCCAAAGTCGTCTGAATTATGTACAGCCCAAAACTCCGGCACCGTGATGAAGCCATCCGTTTCTCCCAGCAGTGGCAACCCAGAGGCATACCACATGCAAATAAGGCAAAGTAGAGAGAAGAAAAAAATCGAAAGACGAGGACAAAGGAAATGGTAACACAATGCGAGAGTTCCAATCTCTTGCTCGCGTGTACCTTGGTAAGAACTCAATAACAACGGCTGTAAATGACCAAAACAATATGTCGAGGGCTCTCAAAGTCTCCTTTTTGACAGTGATGCGTAAACTTGCTCCAACAAAGGAAATAGTAGAATATGGTGACAGCTAGCTTTCAAAGCTAGGACGTATAGATGGCTGGCGCAGGCTTTTCCAGCACCATTAAGTCGTTTAAGAATCGCAAGTATATCGTCACCTCATAGCTCCAAAGTCCATTTCGTTGGGCATTGCATTCATACCTCCCATGGCTTGGCCGGCATCAGATCCGGCTCGCTGGAGACCTTGGAAGTCGCCGACAGTTCTCATGTGCGGCTGGCCTTGAAGCTGATAACTGCCCTGCCTTTGTGGCTGACGCATATTGTACATCCCATTCATTGAGTGTGATGCGGGCATTGCCGTTGAGTTCAAACTTTGGTGCGGCATGCTTTGTGTTGACATGTTTGCCATCTGCGGCTGACACATGCCATCGTGCCCCTGATTTACTTGCTGGGACATGTGTTGGTGCTGCATCCCATTCATTTGATTTGATTGGCCAGGGTTTCCCATTGGACTCATCACCATGTCAGACATCGGTGTGCATGCGAACCCATTCATGTTCTGAGGGTACTCCATGCCAGGAGACATGACAGTGGGTGAGCTGACAAAAGAGCCATTCATGTCGCCCTGTTGTGTAACAGGAGGGGTGCCATGAGAGGCACTAGAGTTGTGCTGAGAGTCGGGGCTTCCTCCACCCATCTCCATAGCGTACTTCTTCTCATAGTCATCAACGGAGAACTTCTGCTGACCATAGTCGGCTTCCATTGGCATTTGCATCTGAGGCGGAGGCTGAGCCATTCCGGCGTTGCCGAAGCCATCAAAGATGTCAATGTTTGCCATGTTAGTGTTCTCTGGGGCATTCTGGAGCATGGGGTTGGCCAGACGAGGAAGAACCTCGGTGACCTTGCTGAGAAGCAGGGGAAGGAAGCGGTAGTCGCCGTTGCGAGTGATAGCGACAATGCTAAGGAGCTGATTAAGGTGCTCACGAGGACCAACGGCGAATGGGTCGCGCGAGGCGGGTTGGATGGAGAGAAGGTCAGTCATGGAGTAGCAAGTCTCGATCAACTTCTCAATCTAGAAACCGTTAGTTTGTGTTGATACCTAGAAATGTTTCAAACTTACCAGTCCTGAGCTCAAAAGCTCCATGCTCTGGTTGGGGAACTGAGAGGCCATGTTCATCAAGAGCTCACGGGCCATCTCCATGGGATACTGGAAGGAGATAGACTCGTCATTGTTACCACCCATTGTGCCGTTGCTGAGCTGCCACGAAGTGTTCTTGAGCCATTGCTGGTTGGTTCGGAGGTCGGTCAGGTTAGAATCCTGGCACAGGTACGACTGGACAAGATCGTTGAGCTGCTTCTGCAAGCCTGTGATGTGCTGGGCGGAGAGGTGGCGGCGGGCCTTGTTCCAGTTGCCAGTGAAGGCATCATCAAAAGGTCGGTACAGGTTGACGAGCATGATGAAGCCGTTGAGCTGATGAGCCAGGGGATCCGATGGGTCGTCACCAAGGGTGGGTGGGTGGATCGTGGCCTGCAGAGTGAGAGGGCGGTGGCGCTGGATGGCGTAGGCACGCTCGAGGACCAAAAATAGCCAAAAGAGACGGCGTCGTCGAGTGGAATCCGATACATCAAGCTGCATGTAATGCTCCTCCTTGTTCATGCCAACCATGTGGATCATAGTTGTGGCCTCGCGCAAGTAGTACCAAGCCTTGTCGTGCATCTCCATGCCGTAGTAGCATCCGAAGATGAAGAAGTTGGTGGCCAGCACATTCAGGTTAATTGAGTCCTGGTACTCGTAGCCCTTGCGGACGCGAAGGGCCTCCTCGAGCAGGAGCTGGCTGGAAATCAATGTAGCACCGGGGTTCATGTCGAGGTTGTAAGGGTCGTTGGCAGGCATAGTCATGCCAGGCTGCAGCATGATGAAGGCGCATAGCGAGGTAAGAAGGCAGTAAGCGTCTCGGTTCTGTTCCATGTACATCATCTGCTGCTCAATTTGGTGACGGTCCAGGATGGGAATCTGAGCGTAGAGGTTGTCAAAATAAAAGTTGACGCAGTCCTTGACCAGCTCCGATGAGAGCATACCAGGAGACGGGCTCAGGCTGGGGCTTGTAGGGGCGCAGGCGATGCCATTGATTCTGTTCTGGACCTTGGCGGAGAGACTTGTCTGTCGCTGGGTTTCGCGGAGTTCGCTGATGACCTTGGCTCGAGAGCCCTTGGGACCCTTCTTCTGGGGAATGGCGTTGTAGGTGCACGAGAGCTGGGCGGCGGAGCAGTTTCGGCAGGGGTTGATGCCATCGCACTTGACCTTGCGACGATGGCAGGCGTCGCAGGCTCGCTTGACAGCCTGTGTCATGATGGGCAACGGTGAGGAGAGTCGAGACGGTCGGGAGAGGCGGATTGAGTTTGAAGGGAAAGAGCGCGTGGTAATTGGGCCGAGGAGACCCAAGACGCTGGGACCTTGCTGATGTCAAATTCGAGGTCCTCGCAGGTCGGTGATGTTTTGGATTTGGGATGGTTGTCAAGCCAAAAACCAAAAGTCTGGGGATTTTGCGGGGAGAGAGGCCGCGAGAAGAGCCGTCGAAGAATCGATTCCGGGCACTTGGCTGGCGGATGAGCGGGGGGGATGTATAGGCTATGGCAGACGTGCAGGCGTTATTCGGCCCTTTCGCCTTGGACCATAATGCGGGGATCCTGGCCGGGTGGAAAACAGGCGACGGCGTCTGGGGTGATGCGTTGGCAGGTCGTTATAATTCCCGTGGTGAGAAGTATGCGTCGAAGGGAGGAATGGTTGTCGTGAGGTCGAAAATTGTTGTTTTTGTGGAGAGAGGGATGGAGAGCGTGTGGTGTGGAAATGGAAGGGGGATCAGTCGGTAGACATACAAGGAGCAAAAGAACGTGAGCAGGAGAGCGAGAGCAGAGTCGGCGGGCCCAGAAGGAGACACTGACGACGGGATGGGACGACCAAAAAAGGCGAGGGCCACTGGAGTGGATGTACCTTCCCGGGGGTTCCTTTTGTCCCGGCACTGTGCAGGGGAGTAGGTACGTACAGTACGTACCGCGGACTGGAAAGCCCAAAGAGGGAAGGGGCAGTGGGAAATTAGCAGCCCATTTGTTGGAAGCCAGTCAAGAAGGGGAGATGGGCCAAAAGCAAGTGCCCCAGACCCAGAGGGAAGGAAGCTGAGGGGGGGAGAGACAAAGAGGCGCCCGGGGGTGGGTCCAGGCTGTTTACGTACTTGTTACTGTGCGTTCCCACTGTGCCGCACCCAGCGAGCAATGTGGCTGCGGCGGCGAAGGAGAGAGGGCTGCACGGGGTGAGATTTACGGGGTG
The DNA here is from genome assembly GCA_022837005.1 of Calonectria pteridis. Lineage (NCBI taxonomy): Eukaryota > Fungi > Ascomycota > Sordariomycetes > Hypocreales > Nectriaceae > Calonectria > Calonectria pteridis. The sequence continues at coordinate 743,128 of JAKZGU010000004.1, forward strand.
CATCAGTCGCGGTGCAATTGGCGCTTCGGGTGCGAGAAGGAGGGTGCGAGAGGGCCAACGAGCGCGCGCACACGAGAGCTTCCAAAAGGAAGGGGAGGGCTCTACTATGCTTCTACGTGTGTGTGTGTGTGTTTGCGTGTGGGTGGGTGGTGAGATGACACCGGACACACAGTGCGGAATGATTTTTTCCGCAAGTCCCTCAAAAGCGGGAGGAGATGAGGCTAGGCTGCTGAGGCTTGGAGCACGGATGCTGCTGCTGACACAGGCACAGGCACGGGGCTGTTTTGGAGCTATCGTCGAGGAGGGAGCGCGGTACAGAGGATTCCCTGTGCTCAAGCGCGGGAAGTGAGGTGGCGTCGTACACTGGCCCTCGGCTGAGGCGAGCCACAGGAAGCCACAGGAGCACCGGAAGGCCGCGGTTATTAGCCTCTGGGCTTGCTGCGTCTGCACATCACGCACGCACACGCACACGGCTCCGTAGGGCACTGTGCATGGCCTTGCCTGCAACCTTGCCCTGCGTTGCCACACCTGGCATAGAAAAGTGCCAATCAATGTCGAGCCCAACGGGCATCCCCGGTGCTGTGTGGCGCCCACACTCCCTCCACAAAACAAATTCCGCTTCGCCCTGTGCCAGTGACGTTTATCCAAGGCCTTTGGCGAACAAGGATCGAGGCGTGACAGGCTGGGACTTGATGCGCTGTAACGTCGCAGACCACTGTGCGGCACTACAGTGCGCATTCTGCCCGCTGCGCGCTCCCGAAGAGAAGGAGAAACACTGCTGCACCAAAAACTCAGCACCAGCCAGCTCCTCAACCGGGCTGGGCTGCGCCGGGCTGGACTGGGCTGGCTGCAAACAAACAACAAAGAAAGGTGAGACAGGTCTGTCTGCAACCAGCTGGAACCGTCCAATGTCTGCTCGGATGCGTTCATCAGATGAAGCACACGCCAGTGCCAGCTCCAGCGACGGCGCCAGCAGCGCGCACAACACACTGACCGTTTAATTCAAAGGGACCATCTTAGACCAGTTGTTGGCCTTTTCTTTTTCCTACTCCCAGTTAGTCGCGCATCGTTGGATAATTAGTCAGGGCAGTAGCCTGATCTGGCAGGGTGGTCGGATGCCCCAATTTATTGGACGCTCAACTTGGCTGCGTTAGGGAGACGAAATTACTGGGCCTGCTGGTGGAAACTGAGAGCTAGATGCAACAAGCACGCGAGCTCAGGCCCAGCTACCCCTTGGCCGGTGCATTTCTAGCGGCGCCCAGCTTGTTGTTTTTGGTCCCTTTGGAACCCCCAAGACCCCCCAAGCCCGCCAAGCTCCAGCTCCAGCGCAGCCTTGCTCCTGTGCGCGCAGTAGTTTGGGCGGTGGTGCGGCGATGGTGGTGTGCGTCCCCGTCCGTCCCCAGGCGGAGAGAGAAAGAAGAGCGAACCAGGCTTTGGCACTGACAGGCGCTAGTACAGTGCGAGCTCCCTCGCATCCCCCGGTGTTCCCCGGACGGGTACCCAGTCGCTGCGGAACTAAACTTGTGGGAACTTGTGGCACTTGATGTGCCGTGTCGTGTCTCTGCCATGTCTCGCCTTGGCCCTGTCTTTGAGATTTTTTTCCGCTTGCTTGCTTGTTCTTTTGCTACATAGTCACATCAGCGTCCCAAAAACTGCGCGACTTTGATTTTGTGGTTGCTTGTCGCCCTTGGCTGCGGCTTGGGGTCCGGTGTCTCGCTCTTATCCAGGTCCCTCCGCCAAGGGCCATGCGCCAGCTTGCTTTTGTCACGAGGTTTGCGGCAAACAGCTTGGCACACGTTCCCTCTCCTCCGGCACCCTGACACTGCTAAAAAAAAAATCGATGGAACTGAGTCAGTGTAGCACGGGTGACAGCGCTGGTGCTACAGGGCTGGGCGCCTGCCAAACCACCGCTGGCTGGGCGCCATCCCACCACTCTCACCACCCCGCCAACACCGCTGGCTCGTCTACTCTGCTCTGCCCGTCACTCCGCAGCCAAGAGAGCTTGCCCAGCGACTACTGCCGGCCGCGAGCCTGCGTCCCCGCCACTCAACATCCACCGTCACCGGTTCCCGCCGGCAACGTCTCCGCCGTCGTACCATTGCCGCTTGGCTTGTTGTCTCCAATCCCTATCATATCATCATGGCATCTGTATCTGCATCTGCATATGCATTTGCGTCTTGCGCCTGCATATGCTTCGACATGCTTGCCCTCTCTGGAATCGAGACATGGTTCGTCCACACCGCAATCTGCCCAATCCGAATCCAGAAAAAGACACCCACCGTCCGCGGCCTTGACCTTGGGCCAGGCCGCCTGCTTCGAGACCCTGAATCCGCCGCTCGTGGCATCTTAAACCCGTAGCCCATCAACCCGACTTCACCACCATGAGTGCGCCCTTCCCTCTGGAATGTCTTTCCGTTTGCTAGCTAGGAAATGTTCCATCCTTGCGCAAACTACTAGTTGCCGGTGTCCCGGCAAACACCGCCAGGCCGATGCTATAGGCAATGATCGTCTAAAACATGACCTCGTTTTGCCTCGCTCATTTTGTATAGCTGCGCTGACTTGTCAACTGCCACGTTGAAACATTGGTCTTGAACTGCCTCTCCGAAAATGCACAGCCCGAAATGAATGTTGAGAGTGCCGTGTCTCTGTTTGTGACTGAAAAGGGTTGAGCATGCCTGTGAGATCTCGCGCCCCCATTGTCGGGTCGTCGATATCCCTCGTTGACACCGACGATCCTTCCTCACCCGACCTGGGACGCCATGAGACGGTTCCCAAGCTGGGCATGGTCAACGCCTCCAACGGGCTGCTTTTGGCTTCTCGCACAGGCGGATAGCCCAGTTGGGACTCGGTTTGAAACAGGACGGCTCGGTTACTTGATCATGCTGCCTACACGGCAAAAGACGGTGTCATTGTCTAAGCTTCCTTCTTCCTCTCCTCCCTTGTTCGCCACGGCGGCTTGCTGCTGCTGCTGCTGCTGCTGCTGCTGCTGCTGCCACTGCTATGATGCGCATGACCCATCCGCATCTCTCATCCCCAAGCCTCCGCAATCCGCCCCGGCCTTGCCAAAAAAGCCTCCCCGTACTTTGCTGCAGCTAGTGAAATTCCCATCTCAAAGACAAAGTAGATATATTATCACCCTATTCAGGTCCCCACCGCCAACTACCAGGTTCAGAAATTACATGCCGCCTTCCCGAGCAACACTAGCTTTGGCGTCTTCCATTTTTGACGATCCTAAATCTTGTGCCCGATTCCCATCTCAGTCATGGCAATCTCCACATGCAGCTTGGGCCTCGCTCATCTTATCTAAAGCTTGTGCGCACATGTGTAGTGCGATTTCCCTCAGGGTCCATTGTTTGAACCCCTTCTCTCCCCTCGTTCGGTGTCAAGCAGCCAAGCGCAGTGACCCCCCGCCCCCTTCACTTGTACTCTTGTCCAGACTGCGAATGAGAATGCCTGGAGTGAGAGCGCTTAGCGCGTGGGGCTTGTGTCTCGTATGGTTGGCTCTCCATAAGGTACCCATCTGTGCTGGCAATGCGCTTGACCTCCGCCTCACGGTTGACCACACGGCTAGGATGAAACCAGTTGAACAGTACACTCACAAGCGACATCAGAGTTGCGTCAAAGATGTAGATCCAGTACTCGTGTGACTGCAGCACTCCGTCCTTGCCAACCACGTACTCCGCCACACGGAAGACCGATCGGACCATGATGAGGAAGCTGGTGGCATACAGCACGGCCAGCAGCTTTCGCCAAGGCACAGCCAGCTCAAATGACTGCTGAGTGGGGTTCTTGCGGATGCGGAGGTGGAAAATAAGGGTGACGATCATGAAGAAGCCGAAAAAGAGTATCTGGATCCCCAAGCCTCCGACGATGACGTTTTCACCTGTCTTGACAGCGGACGTTGTCTTGGCCTGGGCAAGCATGCCACCACCTGTATTTACACTGTTAGTCACAGGAATCATTGCTGCATTCTTGGTCTTGCTTACCTCCGCTCTGTGCGAAGAAAGATAGGACATCTCCAGTAACAAACACCTTGGTCAACCATTTTGGCTTAATCAAGGAACGATCGTCGGCGCCCAGAAGAACGATGATACGGCCAAGGACCATGTAGATGGAGGCAGCGTAGAGGGCAGGACCCAGAAGCAACAGGAGGGATTGAATAATGTATGGGATCTTTGTAAAATCGGGTGCCTCCTGGGCCGACAAGGCACGTCCGACATAACCAACCGTCTCAACTGTGGGTGCACTGGTTAGTGTGCGTCGCAGTCGTTCGCTCCCGGGTAGACTCCTTACAGAGACATCCTATCACGAATGGAATAAAGTACCATGTTCGATTTCGGACAAGTTGGAAGGTGTGGAGAATGGCAGATGCGCCAAATATGACGATAAAGACAACCGCTGCTGCCAGCGATGGATTGTAGTTGTAAAAAACGTAGCCTGCCATTGTGCCAAGCAAGAAATTTCGGTTTCAATACGAGCTTCGTATAGAGTTGCGACGATCTGAAACAAGGGAAAAAAAAAGCCAGGAAAAAAAGAACAAGGAAAAAGATGCAGCCAAGCCGCTAGAGAAAAGATGATGAGAGAGCTGTTGATGAATGTTAAAATGGCATCCCAACGACTGATATTATATAGACGCATGTTTGTCGTAAAACTTGCATTGCTGACGTTACCCTTTTCCTCATTCATTCTGTTCCCCTTGAAGCCCACGTTGATGCGTCTCTGTATCCGCGTAAAGGACATCGTATTCCCAAAATGGCATGGCTTAGGCACAGCACCGCCGAGAGTTGGGGCGCTAGCAGCCTCTTGGCTCCACTTCGTATTCTATACGCGTACTGTCAGGCTAACATCGTTTGACATTATCCGATCCAGCGAACCATATGCCACGGAACATGCCATAGCGGAGCTCGCAAAGTTTGACCCTGGGTCTGGATCTTCACAGCCCTCCAACACTCGTGTCGGTCCTTTTGTATACGCGAATACAGACATCGTATTAGCAACCGAGGTCACTGACCGGCGGTTCAACCTCACAGATAGTCGCCTCCACCAAATGACGCATTCATGCCGTGCCACAAGCTATTTTCGGCATTGACCACCGCCGTAATTTCTCAACCATATACGAGTATTATCGCAAACAAACTTCACCAAAAGACCTAGATCTTGCGGCAATGCCGATTGCTGGTGGAGACGTTTCGTGGCAGAAGATGGTTCAAATACGACCATGAGCCGCACTTCCGCCTGTACGTGGACCCTTAAAGCAGACACGCCGCAATCCTTTTCTGTATTTATCCAGCGGACCTTTCTATTTCAGCCACACGTCATCTGCCAAAACCGAAACCGAAACTTAGTTCGGATAATCCATGGATTCCTCCAAGCGCTCACAGGGAGAAGCGCCTGCCTCTCCATTCAGCGACCTGCCAGAGGTTGTATCGAACGACGACCTGCCATCGTACGAATCCGCCGTCCAAAATGATTTTCTTGGTCAGACCACTTCTGTAAGAGGTAGGAAATTCGAACGGCGAGATTTTCTAGAAGGGAAAAAAAAAAAAAAGCTCACGCTAATACAGATGACGGCCGAATCGATGTCAATCTTGACTCGAGGCTCTGCCGAACGCTTTCTCGGTTTATTCGGGACGTGAAAATCCCACCAACGGACGTTGCCGACTCCCCTCCCCGGTATTTCGAGTTGGATGGAGAATCTTCATCATCGAACCAATTCCCCATTAAGCTTAACATTGTTATCCAGGTTGTTGGCAGCCGCGGCGATGTCCAGCCATTTGTTGCGCTCGGCAACGAACTCCAGAAGCACGGCCATCGGGTACGATTAGCTACACACAATGTTTTCGAATCCTTTGTCCATGATGCAGGGCTCGAGTTCTACCCCATTGGTGGCAATCCAGAGGAGCTCATGGCGTACATGGTTCGCAACCCTGGGCTGATCCCCAGCCTCAAGAGCCTCCGCGGCGGCGACATCCAAAGAAAGCGAGAAATGGTTTCCGAGATGCTCAATGGGTGCTGGAATTCCTGCCTCCTGCCTGATCCGAAATACGGAACGCCCTTTGTTGCGGATGCCATCATTGCCAACCCCCCCAGCTTTGCCCACATGCACTGCGGCCAGGCAATGGGCATCCCGGTCCACCTCATGTTTACGATGCCCTGGACGAGCACACGTGCATTTTCGCACCCGCTCGCTAACCTAAAGTTCGGAGAAAAGGCAGGCATGGACGCAAAGACAGCCAACTATGTGTCCTACAGCGTAGTTGAATGGTTGACTTGGCAAGGGTAGGCTGGGCCGGTTCTGCCCCATTTTTTGTGGGGAGTCTTACTAACACTTGACATAGACTTGGCGATGTGATCAACGACTGGCGAAAGTCAATCGATTTGGAGCCTGTGCCAATGTCAGAGGGCCCTCTTTTGGCAGAGACGCTCAAAATTCCATTCACTTACTGCTGGTCACCGGCGCTGGTCGGCAAACCCGAGGATTGGCCATCGTATATTGGTACGTATCGTCCACAATGCCAGAAATGTCTTATCAGCTAACCCTCGCCAGATGTCTGCGGTTTCTTCTTCCGACAGCCGCCCAACTACACACCACCTCCTGATCTGGCCGAATTCCTGGCCAATGGACCAACTCCCATCTACATTGGGTTTGGAAGCATCGTAATTGATGACCCAGAGCGAATGACCAAGACCTTGGTCGAAGCCGTACGCCAAACGGGTGTGCGGGCAATCATTTCCAAGGGATGGAGTAAACTAGGCGGCGTAGAAGATGAGAACGTGTTTTTCCTTGGGGATTGTCCGCATGAATGGCTGTTTGCTCATGTTGCAGCCGTGATCCACCATGGCGGCGCCGGAACTACTGCTTGTGGGCTGTTAAATGGCAGACCAACGACAATTGTTCCCTTCTTTGGAGAGTTAGTAACTGCCGATCAATCCTAGGTTTATTCACTGCTAACATCTACCAGTCAACCTTTCTGGGGAGAAATGGTGGCAGCATCAGGAGCCGGTCCCCACCCGATTCCCCAGAGAGAGCTCAACGTCCAGAATCTCTCCGAAGCCATCCGATTTTGCCTGACCCCTGGAGCATCTACCGCAGCAGCGGGGTTGGCAGCCAAGATGAAGCAGGAGAATGGAGTTATGACGGCTGTAGCGTCATTCCACGCCAACCTTCCACTGGAGAATATGCGATGTGATATTCTCGGAGACCAACCTGCAGTTTGGGTCTGCAAAAAGGGCAAGCGCAAGATTAAGCTATCCAAGAAGGCAGCGGGTGTATTGTTTCAACATCTCAAGATTGACCACAAAAAGCTCTCCATGTAAGGGTTCACGAAAACAGAGCTGTCGGGCGACTCGCTGACAAACCTTAGCAACGAGACGAAGAAAACCATAATTGTCAATCGCCGATGGGACCCTGTTACTGGAACAATGTCAGCCATGGCTGGGACTACTGCGGACATGGCCAAAGCCACCGCCGACATTGTTGTGAAACCCATCCAAGTCTACCAACAACGTAAGGCAACGCTGTCCACTGACGTGATGTCTGAGTCTACTCAGCATCCTGAAGATGTACCTCGATCCAGCACCACGCCTCAAGAAAACGTGTCCCGTGGGCGTAGAGGTATCGGGACAGCTGGTGCAGTGGTTTCTGCATCCGCGTCAGGAGTGGGCGGCTTCTTCAAGTCATATGGTCGAGGCTTCTACCTTGACATCCCCATGGCTGTCACAGAAGGGTTCCGCGCAGTCCCTCAACTATACGGAGAACAAGTCCCCGAGCACGAACACATCCAGGACTGGCAATCAGGCGCCCGCGTCGCCGGCACGAACTTCGTTAGGGGCATCTCGGAGGGATTATCAGACTTGGTGGTGCAGCCCTACAAGGGCGGCAAGGATGGAGGTGCCCTTGGCGCAGCAAAGGGTGTCGGCAAGGGCCTACTTGGGATGACGAGCAAAACAGTTTCAGGTATTTTTACTTCCCGCGAAATTTTGTTTGGGCATGAAAAATAAGCTAACATTTGAAAAAAGCGGCGGTTGGAATCGTTGCATACCCAGGTCACGGCATCTACCAGAGCATGCGGACGCTGGTCCATTCGGGTGCGCGACGACAGATCATAAGCGCCCGTTTACAGGAGGGACAGTACATGGTGCAGCACCCTGGAGATGCACCCGTCGATGTGGCGCTGATACTAACAGAGTTTGGAAACATGTGCCGAAAGGATTGACCTTCTGAAACGCTGACTTTGGGGGATGCGTAACGTCTTTTTTTTTTTGTTACCCCAGGCGATGATGTAGCTCAAACGAGCTTGTTTTTTTGTTCACACCCAGCGCCGCCACATAATATTTGCTCTAAATATGATACCAACCAGGGCTAGATAATAACATATATAGAAAAAAGAGTGCATAGTGCATAGTGCACAGCTCAGCAGCAATTCCTGCGTGCATTCAACCCGTAACCTATCAAAAGAAGCGCAACAGCTTTGCCGAGGGCTTTTTTAACAGCGCCACCACTAACGTCAGCCACCGACTACAGTACGAAACCGGTGGGCGTTGGAAAGCTTGTAGCCGCGCACTGTGTACCTCTGCAAAAGGTTTTTCTGGGGACTGGCTTTCTGCTCGTTTGCGGAGTATCGGGTGCCTTGTGCAGTAGCCGCCGGGGAATCCGTGCCTAGTTGACCTTCGAGAAGCGTGTTGTGGTATCCATTCGGCACGCGAGTCATGAGACGAACAAGGCCACTGCCAGCTGTTGTCTCATGGTGTCCTTGCCGCGGTGCGGGACTCTATTGTTTTTTTTTGTGGACTAGAGATGCCTGAAACGGTTCAATTATTATTTTCTTTGGTTATTCCGGGTGTCTTGGTCCCTGGGAACAGTGATTGCTGTTTGTTATCTCACATTCTGATCGTCGAGCCATCCCTTACACTGCCACGGCAAGCCAACCCCCTCAACGCCGCAAAGTTGGAAAAGACTGCCCGCCCCGGCCCCCCTGCCGAGCCCTTCCCCCCTGTCGCTCTGCTGCCGCTAGACCTAACCCATCTTGGCGCGCCCCCAGGTCGGCCCGAAAAGGCCATGCTGCAAGGCTGAGGGAACTGCGGGGGAAGAAAAGCCCGCATCTGCATCATCTCCCAAAGAGGAATTTTTGCACCCGGGGAAGAGGTGCATTCGCGATAGGCGAAGATGCGGCCCAGCTGCTAAAGCGTGCGGAGTAGCATTCCAGAGCCTTTGATCCGGCTCCCCGAGCGGATACTGATTGGAAAGGGTAAAAACAAAAAAAGAGAGCCATCACCGGCCCTAAATTTATGGATCTTTCCCGTGTTTGCTCCCTGCCGATGGGGTGTCTTGGAATTTTGCTTCTGTAGAACTGGGTCGACACCGCGTTTTCCCGGGCCGGGCGAGTCTGTTTTCATGCTGATGAGCACAGTGCCCTTGAGAAAGTTTCATTGTGAAGCAGTGTTTGCGTGTGTCTGTCGGAGAGTGGTCCTTGTTGAGATTTTAATTACGTCGTTATGTCGTGTGTTGAAACCCGAGTGGGTGATAACACAACCTCTTGCAACAAAGCAACATCACGATGCAAAAGCAAACAATCAAACTTTACGATGGCTAGAAGCCCAAGGTGAAAAAAAAAAAACAAACAACAGACACAAGACCATGTGTATCTTCAATTAAACCTGTGGGCAATTTCTCAAATGCTCGAGTAATCACTGATAGCTACCCTATACACACAATCACTTCTACAGATGGATGTGAGCTATGAAGGTGTCCTCACATCAAATGATACGCGAATTGACTACTGCATTAGGTCTAGACAGTTGCCTCGTACATTCTGATGTACTCCAAGTGACATAAACCGTCACTCCTTTTGGAATCTTAGCTCTTTGTGTTGGACATTGGTGCCTATTTTCACAAACACGTTCGTCGTGCCTGAGGCGGAGATTAGAAAGCCCCTCAAATAGCGGTATACTGATACCCAAAGCTAAGTGATGTAAATAAATGCCGTTAGCAGCACCTTTCTCCCCAACATCAGTATCCAAAGGGGCGGTGACGCCCTGCGTAACCACATCTAGAGAATCCAACAGATGGTCAACCTGAAACTTCCTGTCTTCCACCGCATGTTGGATAATGCGTTGGCGAGATACTTTGCCCTGACCGCTTATTGAGGAGTGATGACTGAGTTTCTTCCCGGAAGATTCCTACCCGAGCGTGTTGGGAGAAGTACGAGGACCCTGGCATCAAGACATCAGTGAGCACACCTTGCACCCGGCACCCACGTTTGATCCACACATGCACTGCTCCTCCTGCATCATTATTTGCAGAAGCGAAAGGTAGTTCAATCCGGAGTAGGGCCCACAATTCTTACTGAATTGTCGGAGTCGAATGTCAGCTTCGTTCCGGTTGCTACTGGCTAGCACCAGGAATTTGGACTTGGTCGAACTTTTGCCGTCAGCAGACCTTAGTGGTTAGAGTGGCGGTGAAAATTTAAGTAGAATTTGTCTACTTGTTAGTTCATCTACGTATTCGGGTGGTTTTAATTTGAGGATTAATATAAGCGGGATAGTGTACTTGTCTATCGTGATTGTGTCGCTATGGGGACTTTAGAGATACCTACCCGTCAGATGCACTGGTAAGCGCTTCTTAGCCAACTGTACCTGTTCCTCGAAATCTCCAATTCGATATTGGAACACTAGAGATCCATTAACTTCATCAGGACCCACGTTTTCCGTCACTAGGCGAGGCTCCTCCCGTTCCCGCTTCAGTTGGAGCCCTGATCCACTTGCTTGGAATGGAGGCTGCGTCTGGTCGGCTTGTCTCCCTCGACTCCACTTGGCATTGACATGTCATTGTCGACGAGTATAATTTATTCAGGTGCAGCAGTCGCTTCTGGCAAATGGTGCAGCAAATTGTCAAACTGATGCATAATTTTAAACTTTGGCGTGATGGATGGATGATGCCTGCTGACTGAAGCTCAGAAATCTGCCTAGAATATTAGTAGTAGCCCCTGACTAACTAGCAAAGTTGACGGTGCCGTATTGCTGGGCGGAACTGAATATCGAGCGGTTGATCGCAACTTCACATCCGTGGATCAAATTGAGTCTAGAAGCAGAGTAATCGCCCCTGTGACTCCTAATACGAATTAGCACTTCACGTGCACCTTTTGTTTAGATAGGATGTATAATGGCGAGAAGCCAAATTGTGCACTTTTCCTAACTAGATACAAATGCTGTTCATAGCTGAGAGAGATCGGCATGAGGAGGTGTCGGAGACCAAGTCCAGTCCAAACCCATACCAGTAAACCAACCACGCGAGCACAGAGCTGTGTTTTGCACTGTTACGTATTCTTTTACCGACGATCGTCTCGTCATAGAACAAAAAGATGGGCTGAAATTGCGAAGCCTGCCGCAAAACTGTGTGATCGAGACCTTGTGCCAAGTTTCACCTCGTTCCTGTCTCGAGTCGCCGGCTTCTTTGCCTTACACCATTGCGGCATCGTTGAAAAGTCATTGTGGCGCCATCCCCTCCCAAAGCGGGAACTATTGACGGGCAGAGATGGCTTATAGAAATGGAAAGAAGCCACACTCAAGCCGGGTTCAGGGATAGTGTTGGGATCCAATGGGCATGGGAAATGAAATGGCCCGGCGAACCCGAGCCGCCCCCATACGGAAAAGCAAAACAGGCTGTGCCGTTGACTGACGTCAGCAGGTAGCCAATCCATTGATTCGAAATGGCACCATCAAACTGACTACCGCAAATAGTTCTGGTACTTAATTAAAGAGGCCATCCCTTTTGACTGAGTGGCTGCTCTTATGCTGTTGGGGACATTTCGGTGAATGAGAGAAGGACAAACAATCCTGGATCTTGGTGTCTCTGGCCGAGGATCTTGTATGGAAAAGTCCGTCCTACACCATAGAGGGATGCTTTTTGATTATACGCGAACGAAATTTGAGATCAGTGAGCCTTCCTGTAGCGTAAAGCCATTAGACAAAAAGAAAGTTGTACGTGGGCTGAAAACAATCGAAGATGGCTCAGATTTGCGCCTGGTCACCTAACTCTGAGAGGCACATTAAACAGTCTGCAGATTTGTGTATGCGATCGAGTGCGGCATACAGTCATTGTTTCTGATCCATGGATCTTGTCCGTCGTTGATCATTTGCTCAGATCCTGCGGGACATGTAACCACTCTTCCTTTTTTTTTTTTTGTACTCTCCTCCAACCGACCCCGGAATCTTCTACTCTGACAGATGTGCCGTGACAACACATAATGAGAGCATCGAATTATCTGAGAACAGGCGGTCTGGCCCTCGTATTGGCATTTGGCCGGAGATACGGCCGTTGGTGCTCTGCTCACGGCGTTCAGGGGCCATACCACAGCCGAAGTACTACATAGATCGAAAAGTTCGCTCTGAAATCACTATTCTTCATCGGCTGGAAAGTCCCACGAAGAACCCGATGCCTCTGTCAGATTTCTATACTCGAACCGACCTTGATACCGACCGACAATAGACATCCAAGTGCCGATTTAACATGACGCCGTGGGATAGAATGGATGTCGTACAGCCACAACGTGAACTTTGAAGGTCGGACAAAACGGCTTTTGAGCGTCCTGTCAAAGGTTAAGCATGCTCTATCGCCGAGAATCGGCCAACGGTGCTCCCAGGGGATTCTCTGGCACACATGGAAGAAGCATCATAGCTTGAGCACCAAGGTGTGCATTTTACTGGCCATTCTGTGGTGCAAAAGCCTGCGCGATGTGACGAGAAGATTTCTTGAAAATAATATAGAGAGGAGAAGGGCCGGAATTTTGGACAGACGATACTTTAATCGTGCTGAATAGGATCCAGTTGACTCCACATACATACATACGAAATCATGCAGCCCAAGAATATCGTCTTGTTCCTGACGGCAGGGTTTTCTTTTGCCACACAGATTGAAATCAGCAAGGATGAATCGTCTTCTAGCTGTCACTCCATTGCCACATCTGCTGGAGAGCTCTCCCAGAGCGCGGAGGCAGCTCAGGCATCATCAACCTCGTCTCTACCTGTCGCCGAAACAACCGTTTGCACGCAACAATGTGTCATTCTAACGCTTGTCACGTTGACAACGTAAGTGCTCGATATGTCTCAGCTCTAGGTAAGCCTCCTGACATGACTCAAGGCAAGCTTTAACCTCGACATCTTCTGTTGTCCCTCACGCACCAGTTGTGTCTACGTCTTGCTCTATAATTACTGGTATGACAACTTGTGGCCTCCTTTGACTTCAATTCTGATATACACAGCCCCAGAAGATGCCAGTATTGTCTCTGCACAATCGGCCCCAGAGACCTCGAGCAGCGTATCGACGTCGGAGCCGTGTTCGACGGATATAACCGTGACAAGCACCATTGTTGAGACATTGTGGTCTTCGCTACCCCTCACAACAACTCTAATTCGCACTCGGCCGGTCACTGTTACGACGGTAATCGTGGAGACGTATTCGACATCGACAGGGGGAAAGCTGGTACCAGCTACTCGAACCACGACTGCAACTCTTCATCAAATTAGCGTGGATGAAGCATGCTCTCAGGCAAAAGGTTGCTGTGCTGCCTGCAGCATCGGTGAAACTTCTCAATTAAGCAGCGCAGCTTTTATTTCATCAGACCCTTCAACTACCGGAAGCCTTGACTCTCAAGACACGGCAAGAGTATCGGCTGCGCAGACAGAAGCGTCGACAACTGAGGTGAAAACTGGCGATGCGTCGGTCTCCGTCGCGGGAGCCGCGGCTGCAACTGCGGGTGTAGGGCTTAGCGCTCTTGTTGGACTCTTGGTTGTATTGGCATGATAGGTTCCCGCGCAGAAGCTAGAAGGAGCGTGATAATGCTGGAGAATGGATCGGGTTAGGCCTGTTGCGAGTATCAGATGCAGGCTGTATTAATTTCCAACGAGAGGGATTCCGTCGCGTATCCATACGCCCCCACAGACAAAAGATATGAGAATCCATAAGACATGGCGCACCCAGAGAAGCTGAATGTTCCCTCTTTTCTCCCCTACACTGCCTCTGGGCTTGGGCCGTCGCGAGATCATCCCTGCAGGTGCAATGCGATTGAAACGGGGAGCTTTATCAGCAGTCCGACCCCAAGAACAGTCAGTTACCATGCAGAAAGTCACACACACATTGTAATTGGCCATTCGAAGCCCAGTATCACTAGCTGCAGGACCTCATCTCATGTCTCAGCAGCTGTGAGGCTTCCCCTAGTATCCAAACATCATTCAGCACGTGGGTTCTAGGGCTGAGATCTTGAGTGATCTACGTGATCACGAGCAAGTGGCGCTCGTCTACTCCGTACAGGTAACAGCTACCTCACTCAGGGTGTCGATGTGTATGGTGACTCGGGAGCGCGAGCGGTCGGCTGCGGGACGACCCCGTGTCCTACCTGCACCATTCCATGCTCCATCGGCTCCGTACAGAGTAACCTGCCAGCGATGTTGCTCCATGACAGCCTCTCTACCGAGAACACAGACATGCTACAGTGGGACACTAAGCTTCCCACCCTAGGGAGAGAGCCAGGAGGGCGCCGGTTAACCCGGGACGCCCCGAGGGCTATGTCCCGCATGCCATGGCCCAATTTGGTGATTAGATATTCTGTTCCGCAGGGTGCTAGTTGCATACCAGCAGCATTAGGGCGGAAATTAGGGTCCAAGCTGTTCTTGCTTTTCGCGCATATGTGCATTGGTGAATGAGGTCTCAGTTGTTGGGCCTCCGCCATACAGCGAGGCGCAGTGCTATTGCGTGAAATGTAATCAATGTCTCAGTGCGCACATTGCACCCAATGGCTCATCGAGACCACTGCATGCTTACTTGATGCCTAAACAATGTTGCCTCTGATATGGGAATGCCCGTCCAATTGGTGGCTGTGTGCAATCCCGACCACCCCAGCTGTAATTTGATACTTTCTCATGCCGGAATGCCCCTAAGACCAGCCACTCGGCCCCCCTCTGCCGATTTTATTGGGTCTTCCGAATTTTAGGAACCGGCAGATGTCAAGATTGGCGCGGTGGAGCCGGTCTAAGGTTGTGATGCTCAGACCCTGGAAGTGGCCAGCGGGTAAGTAGTTTGGATAAGTCGCCTGGGCGTTCGATGGATTCTACCAGATCAAGTAAACGAGCTCTAATTCACTTTGGATTAGCTTTTGACTACGCTACGAGTGGAGGCAATAGCCTGGGATGGGGCTTGAAGTAAGACGCGTAGCCCTAAGACAGCCTGATCTAGGCTGTCGAGTTGAGACCTGCAGGCTTGGGTAGATCTCGAGTAAGGGTCAGGCTTTCAGTAGCATTTGATTACGTATGTGATGCGATGCAGCCATCCAAGAAGGGATGTCGCTGCATGATGTGGACCAGATGGGTGCGCATTTCGAGGCGTTAGTATACGCCATTCCGACATTTTTAAGTGGGATGGACGGGAATGTCGGTACACAGTACAGAAGCGGCTTGTGGTGTCTTGATGCTGTGCGGTAGCTAGTCGCTGGGCTCCAAACAGGAAGATGTGGAGGGGCTTGTGCTACTTGTGAGTAATGGAACGATCTATGGGGGATAATTTTTTTGGTTACACCGGGGTATGAAAACGCAATCTAACCAAATAAATTGCGAGAATGAAGAAATAGATGTGGTCAATTTCGTGCATAATTCAACTAGCTATACAGGTTCGGCTGTCGATGACTGAACAGAAATATGAGAAACTTCAAAAATCGGTAATGTTAGACGACTGATTTGGCTATATAAAATTTGCGATCTTGAACTTGTGATTAAGATTGAAGCTTCAAATCGTGGTTCAAGCTTGATCGCCCTCACACTGGAATGGGCTGGCTTTGAGATGGAGAACGAAATCCAACCAGTGCTCAGATTACTCCATTTCAAAATCAGAGCCCTCAGAATCCTCCATATCAAAGGTTGAATATCCGGCCACGTGTCGCGGGATTTGGCATATATGAGCTGATATCATTTGGTAAACTTCGGTTGGAAGCAACCGCCCAAGTTTTTGGTTCTGGAGCCAAAATTTAACCAAGTGATAGGAAGATTGTTTGCCATGTTGGTGGACATTTAACATCTTTGCTAGAGTAGAGTCATGTAAAAGGCAATCTTCATTCTCGGCCATCGGCTTCACATATAATTTAGAGGCTGATTCCAAAGTCGTTTGGAGAGCATGGCGCTGAATCGGACTCAAAGAAAGTAGATTGATATCGATGGTGCCAAAATGAAAGCCGATTTGGCGAGGGTCGAGGGCAGTACGGAACCCATCATTGTGTGATGTGAAGACCAAAACGAAGTAGGATTTCATCTCGTTCCTGAATCAATAACATAGTATTGTGAGAAACGATTTTATATGAAATAGCTGACGAGGAGAGAATTAAAAGCGTTTCTTACGATTGCATGTGCTTGTAAGAAATCTTGATGCTGTCCAGATACGTGTGACAGGAAGCTTCCTGCTCATAAATGGCACAGATTATGAAATCAATGTACAGCATCTTGGTGCTATTTCCGATTTTATAGGAAGGGTTAGAGAAGGGAAGAATTTCTGATAAATTCTGATCCCTATCGAATCCAAGTGCTGTTCATGTCAATTCCACTGATATTGTTTGGTAAGCATCTTATAGGCATCTTACTGTACGCCTCCGCGATGAATCCATCAGGTTGGAGCGTGTTAGACAGATCGAATTCGAATTCGACAGCTAACCGACCAAAAAGTCCGATCAGTATGCTCGGGGGAAGCTTAACCAAGAGACAACTGTCCATGTCGTAGAAAAAACCACCCTTGTGTTGGTATGAGAAGCTCATGCATGATTCCACAAAATACGAACTGATTATGGGCATATTTGATTCAATCTTAGAAATGTGGTGAATAAGAGCATGAACTTGAATGGTGAGGAAAAGGACGGTGATATCCAAACGTAACAAGTAGAAAGAGCAAGCATATCGCCTTAAATTATATATGATGCAAGCTTCAGCGATATCATAACTAGACAGACCTTCCTCGTGGTGAAATGGGGAGCTTACGATGACCCGAATACCTGATCGTCAGCCTCTTTTCGAGTCTCCCAAGATTCTCAGCTCCAACATGATTACAATTGGTGGTAGCCATCCGGTTTGTATCGGCATGAAGCACGCGTCCGAAATAAGAAATAACCCACTGGTTACTAGCCTCTTCATTGGCCTCATGATGCTAGCACGCCTTTAAAAGTGCAATGGAATGTCACATATCCCAGGTGAGGGGCACGCAGTCTCGAGTGCACCTGTTGGTTGGATGTACGAGCATAAGCACCAAAAAAGCCACATCAAAGGACTTGTGCGGTGATGGCAGGTTTACTGGTGTTTTGATAGGTAGGTTCTTGGAGAGGGCTGTCCCGAATATCGTTTGTGTGCGGAAGGACGGTCAGATGACAGGGCTTGGCACCATGGAGGGAGACTGAACGCGATGGTGCAAAGCAGGTGCGTGTAAGAGGCGTTATAATTGCAGCTGTATCGATGCCTGCGGCGTGGGGGAGGCGGTATATCTTGAGTTTGTGGGCGGGCAGGATTGGATATTGGCACGCCGATAGAGGGGAGACCTATGCGGTCATTCCCGCGGCGGTTTCTTACTCAGGTAGCTGATGTGTGTGCTCATTGGAGACCTCCGTAAAGCCGGGAACCGGCTCGCGATCTTTGTCCCCGCAGCACTGGATCGCCATCGCCCGGATCTATGCAGCCGATACAACCTGGGAACTAATCGATGGAGCTAATGTAATGTTTGAAGATTAAGAAGTATGTCAAAACCAGGGGTCATTGCGCTGGTCTGAGTTCACAAGCAACTGTCCATCATCAACAGCTGTGCATTAATATACGCTTAGTGGCCACTGATGATCTTAGACGTGATGGATCAAGCAGAGTACCGAAATTATCTCTTCTTTCACGTTGTGACATGTTAATTTGATGCTGTATTTGTCTGGTAGATAAAGTTCTCTAGACTGGAATGCTTTCATGGTAGACAACAGCGGCGTATCTATGCACTGTATCATCAGGACTGGACCGACGCCGACGCAATAGCCTGAAGGGCCTCCACCTAGCATAGCCGAGTCAGATGCCAGCATTCTCCCAAGCCATTTTGATTCGTATTTTTTTCGCTAGTGTACATGTCTCTTCTCTCCCATCCAAGCCCTGTTAGGTGTCTCCACTGGCCGCCTCGTTGCTTTGACATCAGGTTCCCCACGCCGGGCTTGGCCGTTGACCTGTCATCGGGGGCAATTTTCAGAAAGTGAGACAAGAGGCAAGAGATGTCTGCTTTGGAGACACAACTATTGGCTCGTATATCCTGCATATCCACAGCTATACGGCAGGATTTCACGTCCCAAAGCACCTGTTCAAACAGAGAGACTTGCACACGAAGTGTACCCACGCACCCGCTACGTTGCACAATCACTACTCTGGCGCCGAGGCGTTGAAGCATATCGATCGATGTGGAAAGAACAAGCGAGCGGCGACCTGAGATAAAGTGACAGACGGGTGCGATCCGCATAGCCGTACATCCGCATTAATCCCTCAGACAACAAAGATACAGGAAGATGAGAACGGGAGGGATCGCCCCGCCAAGTGACAGGTCGATTATGACCAAGGTCCAAGTTTTGCTCGCACAAACTCAACCGTTGCCTCTCGGCAAGCAGTGTGGAAGTTG
Source organism: Calonectria pteridis (assembly GCA_022837005.1). NCBI lineage: Eukaryota > Fungi > Ascomycota > Sordariomycetes > Hypocreales > Nectriaceae > Calonectria > Calonectria pteridis. The sequence goes on from JAKZGU010000004.1 coordinate 761,789, forward strand.
CGTTCGGCAATATTGTGATTTGGAATTCACGAAATGATAAAATGAATTGATCCACGCCATATCCACCTAGATTTTTGGGGCTCAAAAACATCTCTGCGCTGGTGCAACAGAATGTTGCAGTCAGGCCTCTGTGTTTTGCATTAGGGGCCAGACACAAACCTGTTTACAACACAGATCTCGGCAGTTGGAGCAGGGATCTGGTCTCCATCACGAAATAGCGCCGGCTAGACAATTAAGTCCATGTCCCCTGTGAAATCATCGATCAGTTCCGCTGTGGAGCGATTATCAAGAGCTCCAGTCATTAGACCCATCCCCCAAGCCTGCCACATGCTCTAGTTCATGGAACTAGCTTGATCTGGAAATACAAGGCTGGATGTCTACTCTAGGGCGAAAGCACATGTTCCAGACCTGTTGATCTGCTGAGCTAAGGCCAGAAATTTCAGAAAAAGCGTTTTGTGAATAAATATTGTAAGAGAAAACTTGCGCGTGGGCCTATGCACCTGACCCCTGGCATTCTTAGCAGTTTCTGAATCTTCTAACCATGATTATCAGGGCACAGCCTAAGGTAAACGGCCCATGTACTGCTCCGGCACCCCCGGCTGGATGTGAACTTACATCGAGATGCTGCAGGAACAAGAGTGGTTAGGGCAGCAATAAACAGAGAAATCTTGCTCATGTATCGGCAGGCTGATAGAACTGAACCCTTATCTCCTTTATCTGTTCTGATGATTGCAGCATGGAAATAACATTGACATCATACTCTATCCCTGCAGTATCTTTCGCCATTGTCGTCTCACTAACGTGAATTGACTTCTCAATTTCCATCTTGCTTGGGCCGTCTATCCTTGGCCTGTATTTTCACCTCTGTCACTCGCAGTCATGGATCTAGTGGTACTTGTAATCAGCTGTATTGCCCTGGCTTAGCTGTAACACTGAGAAAAATAGGAAGATCCCGTCATGGAGTGGAAGGGTCCCGGCGAAGAGCTGGACGATCCTGTCAAAAATCGCAGAAAGAAGCTTGCGAAAAGCGACAACAGCCAGTCAAAGAAAAGAAAGATGGTAGGTGGTCCGCCAATCCCAAAGTTTTCGTTGGGATGGGGCTTGGTGCAGTGGTGGGCGGCGTCAGTGCAGCCATCTTTGGTCGTGGTTGGTGCTTTTATTGGAGGTAGAGGTGGATGGATTTATAGTTGGGCATCGGCCAGGAGCTTGCTTGGGTGTTCTTTTCAGCCTTACACACGGGATTAGGGTCCTTTCAATAGAAGAGGGAAATCTTTCTACCCATACATTATGTTCCGTTGTATTAGCCGCTCTCCTCAAACAATATTCTTTATGTTATTCTTATACCATGAAGACATTTGTCATGTTCGTTAAGCTTTTATTCGAAACCTCAACTGCGTTTACTCCATAGCTATAGGGATGACTCCTGTTCGCGCGATCCGCCTCATCGTCTTGCTGAGTTCGGTCTCACAAGTTCGGATACGATCTCTAGACCATCTGCTACGAACAAAAAAACACCCTCAAGGCACCAAACCCGATTCCCAAACTTAACAAAAAAGTTTCAGTAACTCCATCGATCCCAGGTTGTGACTGATGACAGTTTATCCCAACAACACCATTAAACTCCAATCGCTGGGGGCGACCTTGCTCCAAGTCCTTTGCCAAAATAAAGCTGTTTCCTCCCAATCGCCTGTGTAGTACACCAGTCTGGGTACTCGGACCAACTCTCGCCAGGATCAATATTATTCCTCAACGGACTTCCCAAACCTCGACTCTTCATGAAGGTCGTAATATTTTCGTTCGTACTTTGCATTCGGAAGCGATCTTTGCGTCGGTTCAGGGAAGATTTTGTGTCTTTGATGCTTTGCCAGAGGTACTGAGAAAAGCGCTGAATTTCGTCGATGCATTTTTGGAGCTGCACAAGCTGATCTGCAGATACGACAGGTTGCTGAAGCTGCATTGAGTTCATAGCGAAGCTCGATACATCTTCGGTCGTTCTCGCGATGGGAGTACTAGATTCGTTTGACGAGATTGGGAAAATCGAGCTAGGACACTTGGTTTGATCGTGCGCGATCACACCTAGCGAATTAACATGGCCGTAGACAGCTTCCGCTTGATCAAGACATCGTTTGAGCTTACGGGGGAATGATTTGCTTAGAGGTGTAGTCAAGAAGCTACCTCCTCTGGTTGGGTGTCCAGCGTCGTATTTTTCTTCATCATTGCCTGTAATTTGAGTAGGTGAATGCCCATCGCAGGGTTCTGGGTTGAGGTCGGGCACATCAAACGAGCCGTCGTACAAATACGAAACCTCAGGGTCAAGTATCGATTGCACATGTTCTGGGGAGAAATCAAGATTTTGGATCCAGGTATTCTCGAGAGAGAAGAAATCGACCAATGCTTCATCAGGCACAAAAGAATCTTGCCAGCCTGTTGGTTCCTCGTTGATTGCATTGGCATTCTAAACCTCGACATCGACATCGTCGTCGTCATGCAACCGAAGGGAATCGTCAACCGAAAATGGAGTGTATAGTATTTCGTCTTCGTGGGTTTCGGGCTCCGGTAGCGGAATCATCTCGGCCAAAATGCGTACATCGTCGGCTGTTGCGTGTTGGACAGCACGGGTGCGCAACGCCTTGAGTTTGTTTAGGAGATCCTCGGCTCGGTCCGCGAAAAGGTACCGGGTCTCAATCGACAGCTTGGTAGTACCCACAGTGCCGAATTTCCACCACATGCCGATGCTGTTTGCCATTCACGCCTCGCTTTCCGTTAAGCGAGTTAGCTCGGTGGAACGTTATGTGCGAGTGCTATGTGCAGCGAGCTTCACAGACCGGTAAAACATGGATAGCAGAGGAGGGAGACGGAGTAAAGAATGCCTTCAAATTATACCATGAATATAGACCAAAGTATGTCATGCATTAGAGGACATCTGCTGGAGGGTATTCGTGATGTATCATCTGGCATTGCGTGGTCTTGTGATTTGGGAATGTAGGCTGTGGGGAAGGTTCATGAATCACCAATACAGGGCTCGTGGTGGGCACCCAAAGACTTTCTCATCCCTCATGCCATTCTCAGCTTTCCGATTTCTATTCCCTTTGTTGCTTTTTATTCATTGGCAAGTGGTATCATTGCGATGGAATCAGCTTGGTCGCTCTCTCCCTCCCGTAATTCACCACATCTACAGGGGCAAGTATGAAGGCACAGAGGTAAACATCTAGAATCAAATACATTTCTCATGAGTCTGTAAAATCTCATTAAAGATACCCTTGCCCTGCCATGTCGCTGCGCGGAGGCGGTCGTTGCCTCCGTTGAAGTCCTTCGGCGACGCCAACATAACGCCTCCGGCTCGTCCCATATGTAAGCCCGCTGATCTCAATTCGTGATGCCTCTCAGAGCTAAAAATCCCGATACGACTAGTCTTAATACCCCTGGCCACAATGATTTCCTAGAGTCTAGAGCACGGCGGATGTCGCCGTTCCGAAAAAAGAAAATAAAATAAAATAAAATAAAGAACAACAAATGATATTACAGCGCAAGATTGGTCCTCCTTACTGGAGTACCACGCAGAACTCATCAGCTTGTTGACATGGCCTTTGTCTTGGGGTGTCTTTTCCTCTAGCTTCAATCATCCTTGCGGAGAAACATCTCCACCACAGTTCTAGCCTTGTCCTTGGCACCCTTCTCTTTCTCATCCACTCGGCAGACCAGAGGGCCCACCACCTCGGCATATGTTCTCTCGCGGAGCTTTCTTTTCTTTGCATCCTCGGCCTCACCGCCTAGCCTAAAACTCAGTCGGCGACTAAGCCCGAAAGTCTTTTGGTCGTTTGTCGCGGGTGTAAGCTCGAAGGCGATGCGTGAAAGCATCGCAGTGAGAAAGACGAATGCGATGTTGTGGTTTGGGGCTGAGGATAGTACGTCGAGAATTTGTGTCTTTGTATCCGGCCAAGAGGCCATGGGTGTAGAAGTAATGTTGGGCAGTGCTGTGCAAATTTTTGTCCAAATATGTGCAGGAATAATGCCATCCACAAGAGATTCAAGGAAAATTAGCATGATCGAGCAGAGCACCTCAATCTTCTGGGCAGCAGCTAGTTCAATGGGCATTGACTCAATCAGTGGCGAATCCGTATCTAGAGCATTGAGAAGATCGACTTGATATCTTTGCAGCTCATCTTTTTCCATCTTCCAGGTAGCGGGTTCAATGGGCCAGCCAATGTCTCGGGGCAAGGCCGCATCTTCCAGCATAGTGGCATCTGCGATACTCCTCTCCACGAGAGTTTGAGCTGCCTCCGTGATCTTGAACAACTCCTTCGGAGCCGAACACTGCACTGTTGCATCATCCGGGATGGTTCCTTGAATCTGCTTCTCTTCCATGAATTTTCTAATCCCACCCTCTGGGACCCGGATGAGCTCCGAGATTGATCGTCCGAGACAAGTCGGCCTCCACATTCCACGGATTGGAACAAAATGATCCCGGCCGTCTTCTATCCGAAGGACCAACACATCCTCAATCCTGGCTTGGCCTTCATTCAAAGCACGGATTTGGGATATCGAGAATATCCGAATCTCCAGCAAAACAGTTGCCGTCTCTCCTGGATCAAGAGTGACAGCTTGTCCAAGGGGCTCTGGCGACTCTTCATCTGAGCGTACAAATGTTGTCTTGAGCCAGTCGGGGATTGGCTCATCGCCGTTCTCAGTCGTTGGCTTTTCAACAAAGGAGAAGGTTGCCGCGACGCTACTAGTGTTTGCGACGGTCAACGAACACGTTTTTCTCTCCAACGGTCCAACGGACTCAAAATCAACTATCTTTTCATTCCCAGAGCCACCCTCCACAATAACTGTGATGCCAGGACGGCCTTCATTTTCGGCCCGATCAAGCTCACGAGCAACCTCTGCGTGAATCTGGGCCTTCAACTCAGGAACTACGGCATCGTAGTCGAGTGTGAAAATGGATGAAATGGGTTTATGGTCAGATGACGTAATGTGTTGGTGTGAGGCGTATATTTCCAAATCTATTCGGTCATGGAATCCTTCTTTGGTTATAATATCCTCTGCTTCTGGATCTTCGTTTTCGTCATATTCGTCGTATAGAACTGCCTCATTGGCGTCACCATCAGTGTCGGGGTCATAGCTGAAAAGCACATCATCGTCCTCTTCGAGCCCCCTTGCTCTCATTTCCTCATCCTTTTTGCGCGATTCTTCTTCCTCTTGGACCTTTTTTTCATATTCCAACTTGTCCTTTCGTGTCCGGAACAAGATTCGATCACACCAACTGGGGGCGCGTTGCTTCTCGCTCGTGTCGAACAGGCCAACTGTGCCCACATCGTACTTGTAAGTCGGGAGGAACGTAATAGAGCCTTCCTGCCACCCGTCGTGAAATACTTTACGCTCCTTGATCATTCTCCGCAGCTGGTCATGTGGCAAAAGGGAGTCGATTGTCGCCTGCAGTGAAGTTGGATCCTGACTGGGATCCTCCGGAAAGTCGTCGGGGTCAGGTAAGGTGATGGCGGATTCAATGCTAACTTGCCTAGAGTGCAGTGATGACATAGTGGTTGTTGCATCGTCTTCACTGTCGTCGCCTTTCATCACAATCATGCCCGGGTCGTCTAATGTTGGTTCCAATGGCTTTTCAAACGCACCATACTCTCCGCGCGCATGCAACGTCAACAGACGCCGGATATCGTCACCGGGGAGCCCATCAAGCCGGAAATTCAAATCGCCCAGCCAGAAAGCAAGATCCTCGTCACCAATCTTTTCGCCCTCGTCATCTTCAGCTCCGGCGATGACAATAGGGTCAAACTGCGTCTTGGAGAGAATTTGACCAACATCCCAGCATCGGCGGTCCAGGTTTGAACCACCGGCACCACTAGCCAGATGGCTATTCACAAAGACCATGCGCGTCGTCTCTCCCAGAAGTAACCGTGTTGACACAGCACCTTTATTCCCGAAGTAATTAAATAGTCCGGTCCCAACCTGCTTCGTGCTAACGTTGCTAATGGTAGCTGCAACCTCTGGAGATGCGTACACCAAGAGCAAAAGCCCCGTCATCTGCTCCGAGGTAATCAACTCATAACCAGCGGGGAGTGCGGCTTCTAGGGCAGCCTGCCACTTTGCTGTGGTGGTCGTATCGGTATATACTGCCCGATTGACAAATGCGTTTAGATCGACTATCTCTTGCAATCCGAGAACATAAAGTCCAATGTTCTTCTCGGACAGCACGCGATGAGACCCCGAGCTGTCATGGTTCTGCGACCTGTTCACGTGCTCCACAGAGGCGTTTTGCGATAGATTGAGCGTCGCAAGGTCATGGTCAATACCTTCGCCGTCAGTGAACCAGGCCGCAAGGTCTTTGTCTGTGCCCGGGCAAGCCGCCACATTCCATGTCCCAATCTTGACCTTTATCCGATGGGGTCGCACGTATTCAGATCGTCTCGCATAAACAGCCTTTGCGAGGGACTGTTGGGTTGTTGAAATAGACGGGTCGACAGCATCAGGGATGGCGGACTGGGCCGAGTTTTGATCATCCTGAGACGCCATCGTCGAGGTGGAGGAAGAGAGGTATCTGTTGGCGCGACGCCTTCGATTCGCGATATCGTGGGGTGTTCGGCGGCGTTTGGTCCGCTAGATCATTTCAACTACGAGCGCCTTGTGAGAGACGAGGCTCCGAAATAGACGAGAAAGTGTATAATAATTCTGTATTTGTTCAAGATATGCCGGACAGCAGCAGGACCAGTCTCGGCTCTCGACTAGCTCTGCTGATGTTTGGGTATGAACTGGTGCTGTGGCGATGATGTAGGGGGCCCGCGGAACAGCCCCGCGACCCAGCGTCATGCCGAGCTTATCGATAAGAGTCGACCAAGCTTCGAAACCAGCGCCCAACACTTATGATCCGCATCGTCACATCAACATCGGCCTCGAATTTATTGCGCGACATCCCGTCACTAGCCCAGGCTTAACGCATATAATTGGTCGCCTGGTCCTGCTTATTCCCCCCCGACGTATCAGTATCTGCAGCGAGCGCTTTCAAGCACCCCGCGACTGCCCAACCAGACTGCGTTGCAGCCTCATCCTCCCACGCTCAGCCTCGAGCCACAGACCACTTTTTCCTCTTCACAACGCAACCATGAGCCGACCGACACCACGTAAATCGCGGCACAGCCGCCAACCTTCGAATAAGATACCCGCCGTTTCGGATTATGAGTCTGACGCTGCCGCATACTCGTCCATGCACAACACATACGCCCCTCCCCCGCCACGCACCAACACCGAACTCAACCTCTCCGTCCTCCAGCGATATCTGCCTTCGATCCATACAATCCTCAGTATAGGTGCAAACGCCGTCATCTACACATTCGACAGCACCTCGGGGGGGTGGGAAAAATCTGGCGTCGAGGGCACTATATTTGTTTGCGCGCAATCACCGCTGGCCGAAGACCCCAATCACCGACCGCGAGCCTGCGTATTTGTTTTGAACCGAAGAGGCCTAGATAACGTCATTGTGGATCTGGCCAGAGTTACACATGTCGAAGTGTCGGGTGAGCTGCTCATTATTCGAGTAGAAGGCAACTGGGAGGAGGGAGAAAAGGTACTAGGTGTATGGATTCACAACGACAAGGACGAGACGAGAGAGGTGAATGCGGCCATGGTTCAGGAAGCATGGAAGATTGCAAGGTCAGCTGGGCCGGCAGAGGCCCAAGGCTCTGAGGTCGGTCCAGCAATGCAGGCTATGGGCCGGAGACTAAGCTTGAGCGATCTATTCGGCCAGGCAAATGGGGGCGGAGGGGGCCACTAAATCCAGGTGCAGAATTAGGATATGATATATATGGCCCAGCAGATCCTACTCCAGACTCTGCAGTATTGCTGGGGGCTGTAGCAGCTCTCCAAGCTGTGATCAAGCGCCGCATTTATGAGAGGATGAAACGAGGCCCACGAATGTATATGTCCCTGGTTAGATCGAAAACGCATTGCGTGCCAACTCACGAGGATAACCATGCTCAAAGTCAAGGTCACAACCGGTTGCATCACTGATTTTCATGGTAAAATTCCAATAAGCAGGCCGTCTATTCACGTATTCATCAAGGCGACATCAAGTGTCTACAAGAAGTACCTACCAGCACCAAGCCCATACGCCGTTCCCAAGTATTTGAAATCAGCCGTCAAAATCGCCCTCTCAAACAGTACCGCTGATACTGAGTTCCCGAATTTCCTGTAGCACTTCTTCGACCCTAGCGTCCAAGTGGCCTTCGGCGTACTGGTCTCTGGTATCTGCGTCTAGGTATTGCTGGACTTGCGCCATTCGTGAGTACGCTTCTGCGCAAAATCGCAGCTGGATCTTGACGAGCGCCTCGAAACTAGGGTCGAGGTAGGGCACACGGAGGTCAATAAGTTGGGGCAACTCGGTGCTGAGCTGCTCATTCAGCTGTTCATAAGCAGCCTTGGCCATCTCCATTTCCTTCTCGGTGCGGGGAAGCTTCGTAGCATCCTTGTCGGGCTTCTCTACAAGCCGCTTGACCTTTGCGCGGAGGGCATCGTAGTCGAGGAGCTTGTGAGAGCGCTTTTTAATGCATTCGTTGACATCGGGGAAGTAGGCGCAGAATCGCGAAATAGGGTCAAGGACTGTCGTTCGGTATGGGCCATCGAGGGCTTTGATGGTCTCGGCGTCCAGATCTTCCACTGCCTGCTTATAACTCCTGCTCACACCGTCCTTGGCGCCGGCATCGCCATAAAATGCATCTATTGTTTCGGCAATTCGCATTTGCGATGCGGTCATCGCTGTAATGGTTAGCTTTCAACCATTGTTCCAAACGCGGAAAACAAACCTCTTAGGGAGTCCAAGTAGCCCTTGGACTCCTTCTGTAGTCGGAGAGCCGCTGCTTCCATTGTTTTAAATCGTCTAGCCGTGTGTTAGGTGTCGTCCTCGCCAATCCTGAAAAAGGAGTGCCCAACCTTTCTTCGACTTCATAATCACGATCGTTTGTCTTCTCCACGTGCCCTAGAAAATTGATCAGAAAGATTCCATCGGAGCCGGTCTGGAGATTGAGCGTACCCGTCTTCATCATCACCTGCGTCGTCGCGCGGTTGACATTCTTCTTGAAGCCTGTGATCCATGTTAGACCCCTCCTCATTGCGGGGTGACGGACGCTCCGTACCTGCCCACGACATCTTGGCGGATGTATGCGGTAAACTGAATTGCTCGGTATTAATGGATTATGTCTCGGTCTGGATGTCGTCAAACGCGCTCGCGAAGGATGTTGGTTGGTAGGAGGGAGCCGAAAGTTGGCACAAATGGGTTGGACAGTGAGTGACGACAAAAACGGGGGCTCAGCCACGATCCAAGCCCAATCGGCTGATCGACGTCAGCGACGGGCCAGCTGCGCCTCTGTGCTCGCATCCTCCAAGCGTGGCTCGTATTAAAGTCACGTGATACCGTGTTAAATCTTCAGGCAGGTTTCAGCAATCAACACGTCCCAGGTTATAGCGTCGCGCCACAATGTTCAGTCCTCGTTTTCTTGTTGTCAGTCTTGGGAATCCCTTGCCCAGGTACGAAAGCCTCCATTCAGCCGGTCATTTCGCCCTCAATGGCCTGGTGAACGTGTTGCGACACCCCTCTTTTCGAGAGACGACTTTGGGGAGGCAGACATGTCTCGTATCCCAGGGGCCAAAGTACACATTGGTTCAGTCACCTACTCTCATGAATATCTCTGGAGGTTTCGTGGCCCGAGCATGGCAGGAAACGGTCAAACAGCATGATCCCTCATCTCTCAGTCTCGTCATTGTCCATGATGAACTAGAAAAGGACTTTGGCATTGTTCAGCTCACAGCCTGGGATCGTAGCCACAAGGGACACAACGGAATCAAGAGTGTCAAGTCATCATTGTCGCAAGGGAAATACCCAACTTCGCCCTTTGCAAGAATCGCCCTGGGTATTGGGCGACCAGCACAGAGGGACGCTGAAACTGTGAGCCGTTATGTCCTGGACCAGATATCCGAAGAAAAAAGAAAAGTTCTAGAAGAGGAGGTGCCATGGAAAGTGGCACAGCAGCTCGTTGATTTGGAGGAAGAGTGGAGGAGTGAGCTGAACTGATGATCTTGGTTCTCTCGTCGAACCTTAGCGTGCACTCCTTCAACTCGCCTTCTTCAAGCCATGGATGGTACTCCGTTGCAACACTCAATGAGCGACAAGGCCATCGGGACCTGTCTACAAACTCCTCCCGGTGCAGAAATTCCGGTCAAATGCAGATTGCGGCACCATCAGGCATCCCCAACATCATATGGCCAGGGCCAAGGGCACAACCGCATTTTCGCATCTGTATAGCAGAAGCTGAAAAACGATGTTCGTGAAATCGCACCGCCATGCAAAGGGCTTAATTCAATGAGTACTAGAGCGGCATCAAGGAACTACGACAGACAGCTGTATCTATACAACTTGCAAAATACCCGAATGAATGACCATTTAAGTCCCTGTGCACACTTCGTTTACACCATTGCTTACTAGCTCATCCGAATGGGAAACTCTGAGCGGAAGCGAGACCTCCAACTGTGCCCGGGATCTCGGCAACGCTCCTGACACAGCGACTAAACTTATCAAATTGACGAGCTTACAAATTCGGTCGTCAGACTGACATCGATTCCATTTTCGCACATGTGGGCGGGTGGGTGTGCGATTGATGGCTATCTCTTCATCCTTATCTCTACGCTAAGGAGCGCCACGTTGGACCCGACCTAATTTGGGCGAACGTTTCATATCACATTTCAGCCAAGAGGATCCGCCGCATAGCCATATGCGTATTTGCGATATTCGGACACTCAGACATCATGTTCGGACACCGGCTCGATCGTTTACTGGTCTTGGGTGATAAACTCGTCACCTGGTGGACACCCTCCAAAGCCGCTAGCTTGCCGTATATGTAGGCGGACAAGCATGGTGAGGGTCTGATAAGGATGCGTATCGATCTCGAGGAGCGTACGTCGCAGGGTGCGTCGAAAGTATCAGGCAAATTCAATAATGGGCTGGCCGATATCGCAGTAGGCTAAGTGTGGTAGTCTCATTCTCGTCATCGGGCGTCGTCGGTTCAGGTTGGGCGAGTCATCACAAAACCATCATGTCGATGCGATATGATGATCCAGAGCCTCTCGCAAGAAGTCAAAGTAAGCTTAGTATTCAAGAAAACAGGTTGTGACGCAACAGCGGGATCAATCTCAACTTAAATACTGCTAGCCGCTGGGTTTCCTGTCCTATGGAGCGGGAAGCTCGCATTCAGACGCCCGCAAGAGGTTCCTCGCAAGGCTGTGCGGGCGCAACACAGTCGATCCAGATGCTTATGAGACAGCGGGGGCTAGAGTAGAGGCCGCGTCGCTGCAGGCATCACTTAGGCCACGTTCTAAGGAATGTTGGACCCTTGATTTGCTTCTGTAAACAACCAGTACAGACTTGATCATCACGTCAGCTCTTCCTTCACCTGCAGCATCGACTATGCCGCGAAGCCGAGTCCGAAATTGCAGTCATCAAAGCAGGGACATGCAAATCCGAAGTGATAACGATGGGTCGCTACCAAAACCTCAATCAAGGGCCCAGGCTCGACACGAAAGACTCGAAGCTAGGGTCGAGTTGACGCATGTGGCGGACAGGAACCCAAGCCGCGCGCTAGGAACTACAAGGACCACTTGGGATATCAGCTGGCTGCATTCTTCCAAATCAATTTCTTGATTCACCTTTACAGCTTCTGTTTGAGTTCCCTTGGGTCGCATCCGAACTCGAATGCTGGGGGTATGTCGGTTGTCTCCCTAGCAGGAACAGGGATGCCAGGTGGAGGGTGGCCCACCAGCGCAACCCATGCCGACCATCCTTGGCGAGCCCCCCTCCACTGACCCTGCCAAGAGATAAGAACTATTCCCGGTGTCCAATCAGAGGCAAACCATTCGGCCTTGAAGACGAACAAGTTGGGCGTATGGCGCAGCGACGACTAGCCAACTTGGAAGCAGAGATAAGGCATCTGCAGGCGTCGAGTGGGTTGACCAAGACAGCAACGGGTGTGGCCTGGTGACGAATAGCGTGGTCTGGGGAAGACACTCCCACCAAACGGGCAAGACAGGATGACGAGTGATAGCGATACGGTGCAGTTTACTGATAACACAAAGCCAGTAAATGGTTTCACGTAAACCTGGAAATGGTTGGAGGTCTGTCTGATCCAAGTTTTAGTCTCAGTTCCGTGCGGAGAGGCACATGAACCATGGCCACACATCTCAAGATGATCGTCGGAGCGGTGTCTTCTCGGCCCACGGTATGGCAAGGTTAATTGAACTTCGCCCCTGACTTCTGTGAGAAGTAGCTATATTCTTCCTTTATTTCTTTGGATCTGCTCCATGGTTCAAGTCCCAAGCTAGGTGAAGCCATTCGGCCGTGAAGCCAGTCAGCCGTGGTTCCCGTGCCGTCCCGGAATGCAGATGCACTCCTAGCTGCAAACTTGATCAACAGCTATCGTGCCTGTCAGCACAACACACAATTCGCCTTCTCTGTGCAGGACACCAAGCCATCCATGTGTGGGGTGGCTACATATCTACCCACTCTTGGCAGAAACGGCAATTAACGACTGCGATGCGAAGAGGCAGAATTCGCAAGACGGCTGGCTGACCCCGCCGGTGGTCCCGTTTTGGAGGAGGATACTTGCTTCTGAACCGGTTCGTCCCGTTGCCACCAATTTGTGGCGGTCAAAGAAGAAATTACCGCCTTTGGGTGGTTTGGGTGGTTTGGGTTTGATCGTTGAGGCTTGGAAAACTCTACTCGTACAAGTCAAGACGAGACGGATTGGCGGGGAAATGCATACTATACAAGGTCGTCTCGGTGGAGGAACTGAAGCTTGGCTGGGCGGTGTTTTGGTCAACGTACGGCCGTGCGACAGGGGAGAGCTGCCTCGCCCAAAAGGAACCCCCAGCAGCCGACCAGCCCATTTCTCCGAGCATACCGCTACCCATATCCATCGATGCACTGGGCTTCAGCGAATCGACACAGTCCAAGCTTGGCAAATCTGGGGTTGGCTCCGCCGCATCACAGCATGCGCTTCTCAATCCAGAAGTGCAACTCCATCCGATCCGCGGGGCCGAGGCGCGCATGCGCTTGAGAGAGCCATGACGTTTGGTTTCGCTTGGCAAAACTCAGCAGGAAGTCATTCAGACGTCTGTCTTTTCATTTTCTCTTCGTCTCTGCGATAAGCAAGACGCAGCACCGCACCCTTGTCGCATCCCGCCGTCCCCGGGCCACAAGCCAACAGCAAGCAGCCAAGGCTAAAGGTGCCGACGCAGGGGACCTCTTGGAGCATGGAGGCTTATCAGCGGGCGCCGTTAAGCCCACGGTGGCGTCGTTTCCCGCCCCGTGTGCATGTCGCCGGATCGGATTCAAAGTTGCGATAAGCAGCCAACGTCGCAGTCTCGCGAGGGTGCCCTTAGAGTTGGAAATAGACTTGGCATGCGAGTGTGTGCGCCCAGTCACAGACTCCCAAAATGGCCGATCGTGTGGCAGAGATGCTCCCATCTCGGCCGGGCCTCCTCCATTCATCGTCATGGTCGACAAACAGAGGCATCTAAACTTCTCCAGCTGGCTTATCTCTGAGGATCGCTTTGCATAGTGTCTTGGCTATTTCTGGGCACTCGACAGGGGCTAACCACAGACACGACGCTTTACGGCGTCAATCGTTATACCATCCTCAGATGCACCCTTCCATCCATCCATGCAGCCACCATCATTCACCCACTCCCTCCCGCAGAGGGGTGGTTTAATCTTATTCCTCGCAACCTCTTCCGGACCAATTCTACGCTCGCCAGCGTCTCCATGGCATAGCCTCCAGTATCCCCGGCCAACCGCTCTTGCGGATACTCGCCCTCGCTGCTTGCTCCATATCCTCCCAATTCCCAAATTAGTCTCTCCCCGAGCCATGGGCGTCCTATCACCACCCTTCACCCACACGCCCTCCCCCCCTCCCCTGTCACTCGATCCCTAGTCCCTTCTACCTTTCTGCCTCTGCCTTTGTCTCCCACGTCGTCGGTGTCAGTCGTTGAGGCTAATGTCAAGGTCCCCGTTATTGTCCAGCTCTACCGTCCGCCGTCCCACCACGGCTTCATATTTTGCTGGGCCCCGGTCTGTCCAGTCGTGTCTATTTAGGCTTCTGAGGCCCCGGACCCGGTAGCATTTTGCTCGCCCTTTCCTCTCGCCATTCTTCTTTTTCTTGCTGTCTTAATTCCCTCTGGTCAGCTCGTCCCTTTTGTATTTAGGGCTGAGCATCAAAGGACTTTGGAATTGAGCTTTGGTCAACCGTCTTGAGAGCAACCCTTTGGCAGCCTCGCGTCCCGCTCACGCGCTCCCTCGTCCAACATGGCGCTCGCCTACAACGGCACCGACGACAAGGCCGATGATGGCTACTCGTCTGGGGTCTCAGACCTCAACGTCTTTTACGACGTATGTTTTTAACTAGCCATTGGTTATTTGTTTTGGGTAACAGGCATGATTTTTAACACGGCTTATAGACCGGCCACATGGCTTTCATGACCATCAGCGCGGTGCTCGTCCTGCTCATGATTCCCGGCGTGGGTTTCTTTTACAGCGGTCTCGCCCGCCGCAAGTCGGCGCTTTCGCTGATCCTCCTCTCGATGGTGTCGGTCGGCGTCATCAGCTTCCAATGGTTCTTCTGGGGATACTCCCTGACCTTCTCCCGCACTGGAGGCGTCTTCCTTGGTGACCTCACCCAATTCGGCATGATGAAGACGATCGGGCAGCCCAACGGATCTACCAACACCCCCGACATTCTTTTCGCCCTTTACCAGGGCATGTTCGCCGCCATTACGTGAGTTTGCTCAGATACTCTAATTTTTTTCAGCTCGGTTCGACTAACCCAACTTGCCTGGCTAGTCCTGCCCTCGCCATTGGTGCTGTCGCTGATCGCGGCCGCATGCTCCCTGCTATTGTCTTCATGTTCATCTGGTCCACCGTGGTCTACGACCCCATTGCCTACTGGACCTGGAACGCCAACGGCTGGCTCTTCAACCTCCCCAGCTACGACTTCGCCGGCGGTGGTCCCGTCCACATGTCTTCCGGCACCTGCGCCCTGGCTTACAGCCTGATGCTGGGCAAGCGCACGGGCTACGACCGCAACAAGGGCCTCCCCTACCGCCCTCACAACGTCACCCACGTCGTCCTCGGCACCGTCTTCCTCTGGGTTGGCTGGTTCGGCTTCAACGGTGGCTCTGCCCTTGGCATGAACATCCGCGCCATCATGGCCTGCTTCGTGACCAACCTGGCTGCCTCGTGTGGTGGCATTGCCTGGATGCTGTGCGACTACCGCCTCGAGAAGAAGTGGAGCACCATTGGCTTCTGCTCCGGTGCCATCTGCGGTCTCGTTGCCATTACTCCCGCCGCCGGTTTCGTGAGGCCCTGGGCCGCCGTCGTCATTGGTATCCTGGGCGGCGTCATCTGCAACTTTGCCACCAAGGTCAAGTTCCTGATTCAGGTTGACGATGGTCTGGACATCTTTGCCGTCCATGGCATTGGTGGTTTTGTCGGAAACATTCTGACTGGTATCTTTGGAGAGTGAGTTTCCCCAATGCTGCACACGCCCCGCCCACATCTGAACTGTATTACTTGAGCAACATGGAAACTAACCGCATTTTGTTTGTAGCTCCTCCGTTGCTGCTCTTGACGGTGGCTCCTACGACCCCATCGGCTGGGTCGACGGCCACTTTGTCCAGCTCGGCTACCAGATCGCCGGCTCCCTCGCCGTCTTCGCCTGGTCCTTCACCCTCTCCTGCATCCTCCTGTTCCTCATGAACCTCATCCCTGGCCTGTCCCTGCGCGTCACACCCGAGGAGGAGGAGCTCGGTCTCGATGACTGCCAGCTTGGCGAGTTTGCCTACGACTACGTCGAGCTCACACGTCACATGGCCGACAGCACGCACCCTCAGTCCGACAGCAGCGCCCGCCCTAGCCAAGAGAAGGTCTAAGCCCCTCTTGTATTGTTGGGGTCCGTTGTGCTTTTTTGTGGAGGGGTACGATTGAAGATGGGAAAAACGGGCCACACGATGTGAAGAAAGTGAGATGATGCTGCTTGATACCACCACACTATATTATTACTAGTAGTCCTTTTTGTCTTCTCCCGCCAGTTTGGAGCTCATCAAATCAGAATAGAATCCAACGTATATATACCCATTTTTTAATCTTTTTTTATGAGTATGGTGCATATATCAATACACACAATACCCATATTGAGGACTCAAAACCACACATACACACACACACACACACACACATACACAAAGTCCCAAGGTCTCCTCAACAACTCATCACTCCCATACAAATTTGAATTCCCCCCTCTCCCTGTGTCTTTCACACACGTATACTGCAAAGAAAAAAGAAACAAAGTGAAAAGTGCAAAAAAAGTAACGAGACATTCTATTTACAGTATTTGTCATGCCACATATACAGACCGCCCGCTGTAAAGCCAACTCCAAGCTTTTTTTGCCCACACATCTCACCTCATAGCGCCACCCGCGTGCGCTCACTGTCCGTCCCCAGCCTCCGCATGCCTCCTCGGCGATTTTTGAAAGGGGGGAAAGACCGGGTGGAAGTGTTCACCACCAACCCTGAGCCTCGTCAGCAACGCAAGCGCTCGATGCAAGCACCGTAGGGCTTGGCAATCGTGGAGCGAGGACGGGCGTGGGCGTGGGCGGTTGGGCAATGGCACCCTCTGCACCCTTCGAATCGGAACGAGAGGGTGAGAGGGCATTTGTCGGTCTGTCTGACATACATAGAGGTCACAGCGCCAAGAAGAAGATCGCGGGGGGTCGGAATAGCGTAGCCGAATATGGAGGGGGGAGTGGCATGAGACTGTGGTATCCAGATGGTCGGGGGCCTAAGTACACATCACACATCACAAAGCATGTCAGACTCAAATCTGTAATGCGGAGACCACGAGTAACAGCAAGGGCGTAAGTGAATCAAGTCAAATTGCATTTCATCTCCCATAAGGGGTCCCTTTCCTGAGACCTCCTGGGCCATGTCGTATACCCCAATTCTATCGCAATATTCCCTGTATCTCCAGTTCCATCAGTCCCCTCGCGGGTAAGCCTGACCTATCGCTGCCCGCAACCCGAATAATGACAAGACAACATAACAATAGAATAAAAGAATAGAATAGGAAAGACAAAGAAAGAAGGAAAAAAGGAGAAAGCATTATTCCGTATTCCATTCCGTAACGCGCGCCTCATAGCACACTTCCTTTCCCGATCCCCTCCCGTGGTATCCTTAGTGTTTGCCGTTGAGTCGTTGCCGGAAATTGTGACATGCCAAACACGCACCGTAAACTCCGCTCGATACGCTATGTAACCATCCTGTGCGTCAATCGACGCAATGCTAACTCCTATCGGACGTGTAAGCCTCACATGCTATGCACATCGTGATGCCCGAGCAAATCAGATCATACCGTGCAAAGAGGCGAAACTCTCGAATCAGATATTAATAGCATCGTCATACTCGTCCTCAAGTCGAGTAGCAGACTGACATGTCAGTTCATCATCTCGTTGGGCTCCTCGTCGTCGTCGGGCTGCCGGTGCATTGGCGCCGTGCTGGCCCCAGTCGCGGCGGGCTCTCCATTCGCCCCAAACGAGGAGCTGGCCTGTCGGGACATTGAGCCAGACCCGTGACCAATCGTTGCAACGCTTGCGGGGGGTGCCGGAGGTACACCGCCTGTGGGTAGGTTGTTAACGACGTTTATCAACGCCAAAGACCCGCGAAGCCCTGAGGCCATTGGCATAAAGTCCGATGGCACACTGCGAGCAACCGGCCACGTGGGGGGGCTCTAACCTGAACCAGGCACCGGCGGAGGAACTGGGATCTGCCCAAGGCCATTGGTATTTGCTGCCCCGTCTGCGTTCTGTGCCTGAACATCGACAACCATATCGGCGCCGTCGAGACCTTCAAAGTCGTTTTCCTCATCGGCCATCTCGTCGTCGAATCCCTCGCCGTCCATCGGGCCGAGACCGTGGTTACGGGATGAAATATTGAAGGGAGCCCCCCGGCCAACGGCAAACCGCTGGCTTCTGGGCGGGAAAGACTCTCGAAGCTCCTCAAACTGAGGTGATGTGTTGAGGAAATCGCGGAACTTGGACACCATGGTACCCGAGAAGACGCAGAAAACATCTCGCTGATGTTGAGTGAACTCTGTCGACTCAGTCAGTAATGTCTCCTACAAAATAGCTATTGAAAACAAATAAAACGTACCAGGAGGTGCTGTTCGGCAGAATGGCTGGAAGTCGTCGCGCTGGAAGGCGGCAACGCCCGTCAAACTTAGGTGGGTAAGCCGAGGGCATGAATTGAGAAGCTTCATGATACTCTGTTCACAGATTAGCGACTGGCTATCGACAAGAAGAGCTTTTCTCTTTTTCTTCCATGCTGGGGTGCTGACCTTGAGGGTAAGGTTGATACAGTAACTGAGATGGACTCGCTCGAGGCTGGAGGCGTAGTACTCGCCGCTAACAAACATTCCACTGGCATCTCGTCGCACTCGAGGGCGGTAGGCCGCTTCGGCAAGGGCAAAGACTGAGTCATCGGTAATGGAGCTGCACTTGACTAATCCAATGCGCTTGAGCTTGGGAAGCAGGGCCAAGCGCTTGACCGACTCATCGGTGAGGTTCGTGCAGCATCCCAGGTCAATGTATCGGATTCGATTGCAGTTGTGAACCAGCTTCTTGACACCTTCATCGGTGATCTGGCCGCAGTGGCCCAAGTGCACGTAGTGCAGGTTCTTGCCGAGCTTCGAGATGGCACTAACGGCGACATCGGTGATGTTACGGCACTTGGCCAGGACCAGGTTTCGCAGGCGTGGTGCGACGTCGATAATTTTTTGAACAGCCGCGTCGGTAAGGCGAGTGCAAGAGGTGAGATCGAGAATGCGAAGATATTCAAAAATGCGGCCCTGGGGCAGTGACAGGAAGGCATCGTCATCGATGAGATCGCAGTTCGCCAATCGCAGCTCGCGAAGGCAGTTGCCCCGGGCAAGCAGCGACGTCACCGGGCCGTTGCCGATCATAGTGCACTGGTGGAGATCAATCTCTAGTATGTTAGGGCAATTCTCGGCGAAGGCAAGAATGGCATCGTCTCGTAGCTGGGCACACTCGTTGAGTTTCAGCTATGGGAAATTTGTTAGTCAAACACGGCTGTTGCACAGGGACAAGCAACAAAATGCACAACCAAAAAAAGGGAGACAAGTCAACATACCCGCTTGATGAATCTGCAATTTTGTGCCAGCGTAATCATACTCTCGTTGGAAATGTTCACACATGCTGAAATGTTAAGGCCCTGCAGGCGCTTGCAGTGCTGGGCAATAGCGTAGATGGACTGCTCGGTGATGGTGCTGTCATTGGAAATGTCCAGAGCCAGAAGGGAGTTGCTGTTCTCGACAAGAGCAATCAGGCCAGAGTCGGTGAGGTTACGGCAGTTTGTGAGGGTAAGGCGCTCCACACGAGTGCAGACGGCCAGAGGCATAACGCTGCCATCATTGACCTTGTCGGAGAGGGCGGCAAGGTTAAGGCGCTTAATAAAGTCACGGTAGCTGAAGAAGGGCCTCTCGAGAGAAAGGGTGCCGCAGATGCTGCTGTGGTTCTTCCAGTTTGTGCAGGCCGGGCGATGCCACAGCAGATCGACGGTGTTTCTGGCCCATCGCTGGGAGACGAGCATGCAGTGGTAGAGATCCGAGGTGGCGCTTAGCTTGGCAAAGATGCTGATGAGGATCTCGTTGGGCAGGCGGTTAACCGGCGGCCAGCAGCCATCTTCAACTTGCATGTCTTGAAAGTTGGGGACGCCGAGCGATGACTGGGAATCGTTGGCACCGATGAAAAAGTCGGACTCTTCGTTGTCTGCAGGCGCGGGGGAATTGGTTGAGGACGAGGACCGGGAGTCATCCTGCTCGTCAGCTGCGGCGGCGGCGGCGGCAGGGCCTGTGCGAGGGGCGGCCATGCTTGTCGGCAGTGTGCAGCTCGTGCGTGGGAGTGTTTGGCGATGCGTAAAGGTGTTTCTGAGGTCTGGCGGCTCGCAGGGTGATGAGGGTGGAGGAGATGGATGTGACGGGTGAGGGAGGCGGGCGGCCGTTCACGGTGACAGCAGCCGCCAGAGAGACGTTGACGTCCCTCTTGCTCTGCGCTTGGCGGTAGAGAGAGAAGGGCGGGCAGCTGGAGGCGCACCAGGGGGCTTCCTTTCTTCTTCCTTGGTGTAGAGCTCGTCCGTGACAGCCTCTGTCCGCGACCTGGTTTCTGTGGTCTGCGTCGGCCGTGAGGTTGGGTTGGTGTGGTGGGAAAAGGTGAAGGCAGTGGTGTTGATGATGTGGGCGGACGATGTCTGGTGGGACAGGCCGGATACAAGAAGGCAGTTAGTGGATGATTTGGCAGTGGTGGGCGGCACAGCCGAACTAGAGATAGAACCTAAACAGAGAGCGGAGCCCGGGAGGCGGAAACATTTGGGCGTGGGCTTGCTAAGGCTGAGAATGCCCTGGCCAGATGAGTTTTCAGGTCAGTCGCCAACCCAAGTCCAGTTTCACCGGTGCTGCTGCACGCTCCAGCACAGGACGTTGGCAAGGGGCCGCCTGAGGAAGCCCTGGCGCCGAGGGCACGCCCCCCGGAGCGGCCCCCGGTGACCCCTCGAGGGGTTGAGTTATAGCAGATTACAGCGCCCCTCGGAGCATTAATCTTGGGGCAGCAGCGCTGTGCGGGATTGGACAGGATTGAAACTTGGTGCCCGTGGCCCGTGGGTCGCTATTTTGGCGGCCCAGATTGACTCGGGGTGTGGCGCGAATAAGGGTTAAAACAGCGGGCTCGGAGACCCCGTGGGTACCTATCCATAACTGGGGGATGTGACGGTGATGAGGTACAGACTGGTATGCGATACTGATGCTGTAACTTTGGGCACTGTTTCGCAGTTTGACTCTTGCAACGACCATGTGCTGCCAGAAATGTCTATCCTGATTTTAGCGGGGGTGTGGTTCAGGATTAGCGGGCCGTCATGAATCGGGCATGGACGAGACCAACTGATGATTCAGATGTGGCAGAATGCTCTGGAATTGGCAGAGGGCGGGCGAGAGTGTGATTGCATTGCATTCTGGTTTGGCTCTGTTCAACCAACGGTGCACATTTCTCGCGGGGCACAATTTTGCTCATGGTACAAAAATAGATCAGGAGATTGCCTGTAGGCTGTTGCCGCTCATTTTCCATCCGCGTTCGTCTCAACAGTTGGTTCCCTGTGAGCTAGCCGCCGCCATACGTCAGCCCTCAAACAAATTATGGGCCAGGAAATGTCCGGGGGCCAGTCTAAGCGAGTCGCATCCATCAACAGTCAACCAAGCAAGCCGAGAGGCCTCTCTCCTGCTCCCCCGTCGCTCCGTCTCCTTCTCTGTCATCCTCTGGGGAAATGTGATGTGCATGTGCAGTCTGCATCCCTAGTCTAGTGCGTGATAGGGATACATGTGCTGCCTGCAGTCTCATCGCCGCATCCGCCTGTCACGTTGCGCCGTCACTTTAGCCTAGCAACATCCTGATCAATAGCAGGTGACGGTCTTATATCCTCCACACATGACTGTGTGGCTGTGTTCTCGAAGCCGCTACTACATGTATCCGGCGTGTCTCGACTTCTCGATCCAGTCCAGAGATCTGCATGCCCGTACATTCACGGGCTTGCCCTTGATCCGTCCTCCTCCATCATAGCTTCAGGGTAACCCCGCCCGATTTTCGGCGCGGGCGGGATGTGACGTACAAGTCGATTCCTCCCGAGCGATTAGATAACGACAAGGGAGCATCACGTGGCGGGGTAACTGCTCGGGCCATCAGATCAGCGGTGGGTACGTACCTTTCGAATCGGATCGTACGTTTTCCCGTCGTCAAATGTAAGCCAAGCTTGCTCGGTGCTTCGGCGTCAGATTGAGAGAGCGAACGGACGACACCACACTTGCTCCAATTGTCCCACCGACCAATGGACTTTTCTTTGTCCACTCGATCCAGACCTGCGGCCCCTTCACTGTAAAAATACGTCGCCAGGGCCAGCAACATGCTTCGTTCATCGACCCTTCGTCACGCCCTTCGTGCACAGCGCTTGCGATGCGCTGCAGCAGCTCGAGTCTCCAGCCGAACCTTGTTCTCGCAGCGCCAAACCCGCCTGAACGACGAGTTTGATGTCAACCAACTCAATGCAAAACGCCGAGACTACGAACAGAATCGAACCGCCTTTCTCGCTGCTGGTGCTGTTGCTGGCATCGTGTCCTTCATCTACACTGCCTGGAAGCTTAAACAAGCTATCGACCTCCAAAACGAGAAGGAGAAGCGCGCCGTCAAGTGTGACGCCCCAATCCCTACAGAACCTTTCAAGACCGAAGCGGGCGAGAAACGCAAAGTAATTCTCCACGACGATGAGGGTCGGGAAGTAGTGCCAACAGGCAACTCAACAATCAAGCTGTTTCCCCGAACTGTTGACATTCAGGACCTAGCCACAGACAGCCGGGGCCCCATTGCTGCCGCTGTCAATGACAAGCAGGGCACTGAGTTTACACTAGTTGGGCTGGGTACCAGGTCTGTGACATTTATCGGTATCCAGGTTTACGTTGTTGGATTCTACGTTGCTACTCAAGATATTGCTAAGCTGCAAAACTTCTTAGTCAAGAAGATTAACCCTCTTGCAACTACTCTGATCCCCTCGGAAAAGGAGGCCCTGAGACGCTCTCTTCAGGATGCCACTGAGAGCGAGGAGACATGGAATGCGGTCCTCAAGGAAGCTGGATGTCGAACCGCTTTCCGCATTGCCCCAGTCAGGGACACTGATTTTCCCCATCTGCGAGACGGCCTAGTCAGAGCCATAACAGCTCGCTCAGGACGTGACCAGGCCTACAATGATGAGGAATTCGGCAACGCCATGAAGAAGTTCAAAATTATGTTCCAACGAGGACAGGTTCCCCGAGCCAAGGAATTGATGATGATTCGAGATGCCTCAGGCAAGCTGTCCATTACATATGATGCCGGTGATAGCAAAGCACCAAATAAGAGCCTGTTGGGCACGGTGGAGGATGAGCGCCTGTCGAGGCTGCTCTGGCTCAACTATCTAGGCGGCAAGAAAGTTGCCTCGGAGGAGACGCGCCAGAACATCATCAATGGAGTCATGGAGTTTGTGGAGAGGCCCATAGGCACTGTTGCGACACAAGTTCTGTAATGGCGACGAGATTTTGGCGAGCAAAAGTAATGATAAAATCACTCGGAAGAAATGTATACTATGTATGCCTCTGGGCGGCAAGCGACTTGACATGTATGATTAGGCAGGATCGCAACTCAACACGTTGCCGACATATTATCCAGTGGACCTTGCATTGGAAACAGTGGATAGACAAATACAGTGGTAAAATCGTTTCCTTATTGGTTGTGCTTCAGCTGCATAAGCTGGGGCTTATGAGTGTCAGCTTCCGATTCAAATCTATCTATCATCTATAGTTTCGGACTGGATGTCTATCAGCCGCCACCTAACACGCCACACGAAGCGAGCCGACTTTGGAACCCTTACACGGACAGGGCGCCGGCATCGGCCAGCAGCTTCTCAAGCTTTCCAGCCCTCAGGAGGCCCTGGAGGTCATCGTTGCCACCAATGGACTTCTTGTTGATGAATGTGTTGGGGACGCTGCGCTGGCCGGTCAGCTCCTCGATGGCGTCCTGGAGGGCGGCACCATCGGCTAAAGCGGGGTTAGCACACATTGCGAAATCGGGAGGGGCAGCGGGGACATACGGATTTGGTCGAGCTCCAGCGTCTCATACTTGGCACCCAGGTTGTTCAGGGACTGCTTAGTTCGAGTGCAGTAGGGGCAGTACGACTTGGAAAAGACGACTACATGGTTCGATGGTCAGCCTCGGCAGTCTGTGAGCGAGGATATGCGCCCCACCGCGAGCGGGAGATGGGCTGCGGAGAGAGGGAGGGGCCGAGACGGCACTTACCAACAGAGTTGTCGCTGATGAGCTGCTCAATCTTCTTGGAAGCTTGCGCCATGGTGCCGGGACTAGCAGAACGTGTGGAGAAGAAGGAGCGCAAGAAATTCATGGATGTTGAAGGTAAAAGGGAAGAAAGGGAGGGGAAGCGAAGGGGGGAGCGGAGTTTGCGCGGCAATTAAACTGTGTGAAAGCGGAGAGGCGTATGGCGTGTAATGGAATCACGGCGTCTGATGCGATCTGCTTTGTCATGCAAAAACACGCAAACTGGGGGTTTGTAGGTGGTGGCCAAGTTGTGTGGTTGATAATGGGGGCGGATTGGACGGCCAGAGCAATGAATGATGCAATTCATTCGCCGAGCCTTCTGGGGCTATTCGAGATTTTTTTCGCGTTCAGCTCGGACATCGGGTCCGATTAAGAGAGAGTGTGTGCCTGATATGGTTTAGCGGCCATCTGCCGTTCGGGAACTGGACAATCGCCGGGTTTGGATATGGAATCATTTCACACTGATATGGGCATTATGTAATCGACGACACTGTGGCCATACAATACAACCCTTGAATGATTATCAATCTAACACTTTGCGACATGATGCCTTGCCAAAAGATCATAGATCTTAGTATTTTAAGCTAAACCAAATAAAATAATACTTAGATTCATTTGTTCTTTCAAAGATAATCTCTTAGGAATTTTTATAATTATTTTTACTTGGGAAATTAACTATTTTATTCTAATAGGATCAACTTGTGCAGTAGCGATAATGGGGAGGTATCTATGTTACAATTATTCAATGGTTGGATTGCAAGACATAACACGGTATGTGCGGTGGGCTACATTTGCGGTGTTTTACTAAACCCATCCTACGAATTCACTTGCCAGAGGTTCGTTCAATCATGGAACCGACGAGAAACAGGACGGTGTTATGGAATGCAGAAGAGAGGCGAGGTGCATCAGTTTAACTGCATCCCACTATAGACTAGGACCGTTATCTGTACGTCTGTCGGTGAGGGGGACGCTGGGATAGCCTCGCAGTTACAGTGGACACATGGAACTCTATTCGTCGAAAAACGACTCTGGCAGCGACAATCTTCAGAGTCGTCACATTCCCAATCCGGGCCTTGCCGTTGCGACCGCTCCGTTGGTGTGTCTGCCGTTCTGGCGTCGGGCGGCGCCTGGCCCACGGCGGTTTACAGGAACCGCAGGGGCCGATGGGGCTTATGGGCCTGAGCGTGTACCGCAGCTGGCAGTTCACGTGTCAATCGGTTCAAGACAGCGCGGGCTTGATTCAAAGACCCAATTTCGGCATCTCGCAGTCGATAACGAAAAAGTGAACAAGACCCGGCTCGGCATGGAGAATCAAAAACAGGTATTGCCGCTCATTTACATAATCTGTACCACGTACCCGTTCCCAAATTCCTGACAATCAGATCCATTCCGCCTATCCTGGCGCCTCGCCCACACCACATGACGAGGCGTGGCCCCAGAGGTCCCCTAAGCCTTAGCCACCCTTGCCCGCTGGAACCTGCTAGCACCTCCCAAAACCACGGTCAATCTAGAACCTTGGGACCCCAAAGACTCGCCACCAGCCCCTATTACGTCCCCCATGTTCACCCCCGGAATCTGGATGCGGCTCAAGTCTCACACTCTGCTACAGGGGCAGCCGAGGAGGGAGAAAAAAAAATTAATTAGGTGTCCTCCTGCGCCTCATCATCAAAATCTTGTTCGCATTGCCTCTTTCAACCTCGCCAGTCCATCGTTTTTTCAGCCCCCGGCGTAGTCCACTGATGATCGCGTCCCGTTGACCAACCTGCATTGCATCCACGAGCCCATCGTGATCCCTCCTCCCTCTCTTTGTACTTGCATCACCCACTAAGCCCAGCCAACCCACCAATCGCGTCGGGCCCATCCTGCGTCTCGCCTCTCCTAGCCGTCCAAGTTGCATCATCATCATCATCCACACCACATAGCATTCTAGGTTTATACTACGTACTACCCACGCAGCGCGACCCGACCAACCTGTGCCCACGCCCAAACCCCTCACAGCGCCTCGACCCGACGCCGCAGCTCCCTGTGCGACTTTGCGGCCAACGCGGCGCTCCCGTTCGCCAACGCTGTGTTTCTGGGCCTGGCTACCACCACCGCGAGACTCGCTTCCCCGGCTTGCCAGCTCATTCCATCACCCTCTCTACCCGTTGACGGCCGGCGCGTTAGCCTCAACCTGTTGCAGCAACTGGGAATACCCTGCATTGGCCAGGCGTGATCGTCCACCACCACTACCACCCGCCTGTCGTCCTCACAGGCCGTCCTCTCGCTCCACATCAGCCCACGACCGCAGTCCAAGGAACTGCCCCTCGCCGACCCGACACCGTCTGCCTCTCCCCGGTCGCCCCGTCATTGACATTGCCTCACTCTCATTCCCGAGACTGGGCTTAGGGCAGTCACAGCAGGCGCACCCGCATCTGCACGTTTGCTGCATCTCACCCCTCTCCGCCCGTCCCCCTCCCTCGGCCTCTTTTTTTTTTTTTTTGTTCCCCATTGCATCTAAGGTGTCCTATCCCGGGACCACCTTAGAACCAACGGCAAGGTGGATTCCCCTCAAGAAATCGTGGCATCCCCCGGTGCCCTACAAAACGTCACGTCCTACCTCAACGGGGCGCTGGCTAATCTTTCCACCGTCTTCCAAGACTCCAACGGCTACATTACTGAAAACCTTGGCGTCCATCCCACCGTCGTCTACAGCAGTCTAGCGGCTGTCCTCCTCGCCGTTCCCTTTACCATGTCGAGATATGGTTGGTCTATCGGCCGCGATCCCCTCTCTCCCTATCGCAACCTGTCCAGCGTCCCCGCCGTCACCGACGAGGACTTTAGCTACATTACCTCGCAAGATCTAGAAGACCCGTACTATCCCAGGTCTCACTCGACTGCCCCGCCTGAGCCGGAGGACGATATTCTCTTGATCAAGAACAAAGGCGTCACGTACCCCGCCCACTTCCCCGCATACACGATTGGAGACGGCAAGCTGCGAGTGATGGATGTCAAGGAGCGTGTCGCACTCATGATGGACCTCCCCGCGCGGGCTGCCCGCCAAATCAAGCTCATCTACAAGGGTCGACAGCTCAAAGACTCAATTGCACCTGTCCGCGAGTATGGCGTCAAGAACAACAGCGAGCTTATGGCAGTGCTATCCGATGTACCGGAAGCAAGCAGCCCATCTGAGGAAGAGATGGTCATTGTCGACGCACCACGGGCGGAACCTAAACCATCAAAAACTAAAAAGGGCAAGAAGAAGAATAACAAGAAGAAGACTAAAGGCGACGGCGGCGACGGCAGCTCTATCAGCGCCAGCAGCCCTCAGGCCAGCACCTCGACTCTGGCATCTCCTACATCACCTCCTCCTCCGTCTGCCACCCCCGTAACAGCCCTCACCGGCCCTATGAAGACGCTGCATGAGCTGGCGGCCGAGTTTGATAGCAAATGGAAGCCGCTCTGCGACGAGTATTCGGCCGCACCCCCCTCTGACGATAAGAAGCGCGAGGAGGAACATCGAAAACTGTCAGAGACAATTATGCAACAAATCATTCTCAAGCTGGACAACGTAGACAGCGAAGGTATGGCCGAGGTCAGAGCAAAGAGAAAAGAGCTGGTTCAGCATGTTCAAGCAACACTGAAAAGGCTTGATGCTGCCAAGGATTCTTGAGTATTTCACATGGTTTTCACCAATTTTTTTTTCCTTTTGTTTTTTTTTTCTATCATCATGTTTTCTTGTGGGTACAGGAGTCGTATCTGACAGGGCTGCGAAAAAAACTTGACCAGGCCCTCATTTCACATAGCATTGTTTAATACCGTCGAGCATGATTTGACAGACATGGTTGGCATTCCTCTCAAGCATAGAGAAAGCAAGTTGTACAATAGACGAACCCTTGACGACGACAATGACCAAGATAGAATTTGCTCGAGAGATTGAAGCTCTGGTGGTTGATTGTTGATCAATTGCTGCAAATGGGTAGAGCCGTGCTGTGGCCGTCCATGACATGTCCCCTGCACCATGGGCGTTCGTCTGGTGTCTCAAACCCAACCCACGAGAGCGGCTGGCTCAAGGTGGGGCATCATGAAGCATGATATTACACGTGACTACGATAGCTGACTAAGAATCTCAGCTAACGCCATCTACAGCTATCAATGCGGTGGACAGCGCCCGCACCCTCGGCAAATATTCGGCCCCAGCTTCTAGGTCTCGAGAGCCCTAACCATCGGCCGCTCGCTTGGACTGGGTCAGCCTTTCCCCAAAGAAGCTTAGCGTTCTTCTGCCAAAGGCACAACGAGCCCTCTTGCGGTTCTTGGATTTTTCGCCCGTCAATCACTATCGCGACCACTTCCACCCAACACTCGAGGGACGACTAACCCCAGCAGCACAGGAAAACAGATCTTCGCCGGCCAGGTTTGAGGATCCGTGTCTCTTTACCGTCATCTGAGCTGCCTTGTTTCCTTTTCTTCATCCCCCAGAAGTGACGGTACGATGTCGACCTTCGAGCCGGTTGTGAGTAACATCTTTATTCTGTCCGTCCCGCAATAGACGGCATCGTGAGACGGGGCGAGGGCTTTTCGGGGCGGGTTGTGGGCGCTGGCAGGAATTGGGAGGCTTGGAATTTTTGGCAAGACGCAGCGCCTGCTTTCTGTCCGCGAACAGCTCGCCGCTTTTTGTGCTCGCCTTGCTGGCTTGTGTATCGGGAATTGTGTGTGTGCGAATATCGGCATGACAGTGGCTAACCTGGGTTTCTTCTCATACAGGTCGTCATCGATGGCAAGGGCCATCTCCTTGGCCGACTTGCTAGCATTGTTGCTAAGCAACTCCTTAGCGGTCAGAAGATCGTTGTCGTCCGCTGCGAGGCGCTCAACATCTCTGGCGAGTTCTTCCGCGCTAAGCGTATGTACCCTCCCTCACACGACATGGACATGGACATGCCCTTGTGGCCGACGTCTGCGACACCACAAACGGAGCCGACAGAGCTGAGATGCTGACGATTGTCCCAACAGTCAAGTACCACGCCTACCTGCGAAAGATGACCCGATACAACCCCACCCGCGGAGGTGAGCCGACACCATTTCGTCGCTGTCCAAGAAGCAATTCGTTGACCAGAGAACAGGTCCCTTCCACTTCCGTGCCCCCTCCCGAATCTTCTACAAGGCCGTCCGTGGCATGATCCCCCACAAGACCGCCCGTGGTGCTGCCGCTCTCGAGCGCCTTAAGGTCTTTGAGGGTGTCCCCCCTCCCTACGACACGAAGAAGAAGATGGTTGTTCCCCAGGCTCTCCGTGTCCTCCGTCTCCAGCCCGGCCGCAAGTACTGCACTGTCGGCCGTCTCAGCCACGAGGTTGGCTGGAAGTACCAGGACGTTGTCTCTCGGTATGTTCTAATGCGACATCCATGGAATATCCCACACTCCCAGCTTGGGAGGGGTTGAGGAAGTGTGAGAACGGTTGCTAACTAGATGAACAGACTGGAGGAGCGAAGAAAGACCAAGGCTGCTGCTTACTACGAGCGCAAGAAGGTTGCCGCCCGACAACTGTCCGAGGCAAAGAAGAACGCTGGCACCAAGGAGGAGACTGTGAAGGCCCTTGCGGCTTATGGCTACTAATTTAGCCATTCCTCGACTTTGACCAGTCGAGGTAACTTCGCATTGTCTAACATTTCTCGTGCGTTTCATTAGATTGGCGCGGTGGTTCACAGGGATTACTTGATTTGCTGAGTGATGGCAAGGGCGGCTCGAGGAAGTGGATGGCTATTCCCAATGTTCTAAATGAGATCCCTTCGTCGGACCCATCCCCAAAAAATAAAGCACGGAAAAAACCCAAATCAACCTGATGATGATTCCAAACTCATCCATGAGGATGATGAGAGCTTTTAATGTGCCATGTTTTTCGGTTTGCATCAGACGGCAACGAGGACGGGATTTCGGTTTGGAACTGGTTTGGAACTGCTCTCGTCCGGCTACACTCGAGGGTTTTCCGTCTTAGGACGCCAGTCATTAGGTAAAAAAGGGTCAAGGGTGAATGGAGGTTGATCTTGTTACGCCCCCAGAACGGGACAGGGTCTAGCATTTGCACTAGGAGTAGAAAAGGAATGGTATTTTGTTTTGACTAGGTACCAGACCTTGACTCTTTATGATTGAACGTTGCACAACAATGATTTGGTGCGTATAAGCATATTGTGTGTGTGCGTTGTGTGAGTTGTGCGTGAGTTGTGCGAGTCGCCGTAATGGCCCTGACGTCACGATGGCTGAAGGGGTTGTGTGCGCAAAATGCATGCGCCTGTTTTATCATGTGCGTCCATCCGGGTATGGTTTCGGTGCGACACTGTGGCCTGATGTTTAAGTGGTGGTGTGGTTGGCATTTTGTGATGGGTCAATGGGATGGATAATTGTGCAATTTAACTAGCTGTGTGTGATTTCATCCACATTGTCCTCATTTGCTTGGCCGTTTGGGTGGCTCAGGCACGTGGCGTCTATGTGTATGAAACACACATCAAATGTGGATGATTGAGCACACGGGTGCTAATGCGCTAAGGCGCAACGATGGAATAAAAAAGCTACATGATGGCCAAGCGCACACAAAATTCATCGCCAGCCAATTCCACAGAATCAAAATGGCGCTGTTGATATTCAATCATCGTCATGATGCCGTTAAGCCATGCTATAGGGTAGTCCAACGTCGAGTGTCAGACGGGTGTCATGTGCCTACGCTAAGATAAGATAACGTTAATTTCTGTGAGGTGTCCTTCTCGACTAACCACCACTTCCCGCGCCAGCGCCCGACTCGGACCAGATCACCACTTTAACACCAAAAAGTTGGCCGCCCCTTTTCCCAACTCGCAGACCTTTGCGCCGTGGCAGCCAGACACGATCTCCTCTGAGCAAAGAGTCTTCCATTCTTTTTCTTTCCCCAATTCCCGAAAAAAAAAAACCACAAAACCAAGTATTCATATCCGCCCTCGTCGCAACTATTAATCATGTCGGACCTCACCCACTTCGACCTCATCCCCCTCCACGTGAACCTCCAGTCCAACACGGTCGAGAGCCCCAACGCCTCGCGCGCGCTCGCCGCCGAACTCGAGCAGCTCAACAAGGTGCACCACTCTCTCCTCGGCCTCGAGACGCTCACTGGTGCGCCCCCGCCACCCGTCCCCGTCAACCCCAAGCGCTCGGCCGGCGTGAGCAAGCTGCGCGACTCGGGCAACACAGAGTACCGCAAGGGCAAGTACACTGAGGCCATCAAGTTCTACTCCCTGGGTCTCCAGATGGCCATGACCCGCCCCATGTGGGAGCCCTCGCAGCTCGTCCGCGAGGAAGTCTCTGGCCTACTGGCCAACCGTGCTCAGGCGCACATGGCGCTGCAGAACTGGGCCGAGGGCGCCGTAGATGCGCACGCCAGCGTCGAGGCCCGCCATTTGGGCAACGCGAAGGCCTGGTGGCGCCGCGGACGCTGCCTCATGGAGATGGGACGCCTGGAGGAGGCGCGCGACTGGGTCAAGCGCGGGCTCGAAGTCGAGGGCGAGGAGGGTGAGCTGGTGGCCCTCCTCAAGGAGATTGTGGCCAAGATCGAAAAGGCCCGGGGGTCCTGAGCCAAGGCAGCAGAGGAGAGAGGAGAAAAAAAAGCCGAAAGGGACAAGAAAGCTCTCTAGCCGGCAGGGAGAAGCATTTTATGTCAAGGTTCCCTGCATGCGGTTTGAGCAGGGTGTTGTTCCACGATAGCCACTCGGGAGACGCACGAAAGGCGGTTCCAGGTCCCGATATAATCTATGCCAGGAGCGGGAACCGGCTCACCACACCTCCCGGGGTCGACGTATGCCCCCCGAGACATTTGGGACGAGTCACGACATGAGGGGAAACTTGCATTGTATCGGGTCATAGATTTGTTATTGTTTTTTTATTTTACTTGGAAGGGAGAGAGTGAGATGGGGCAAGCCCAGATGGCGACGTGGGGACCACGCAGTGGCTTTTGTTTATTGATATGGCTGTCTCACAACAAAGGTGGGAATGTATTCTAACGGTGAACATGCATGGTAATCAACAACGGGAGTTCTATTTTTGTTTTCTTATTTTTGTTTTCTTATTTTTTCTTCTTCTTTTGGAACAATGTTGTCAACCTTTGCAGATCTGCGGTGAAGAGATGCTATAATTCGTACAAGTTAGTGGAGAAGATGTTTCCATGTGTTGGCAAGTTTCATGCAAATCATAAAACACCAATTATATTCATCCACATTGTGCCATTGTTCTCATTATCTCTTGGCGAACCATTTCACATTGTATTCTGTATCACTTGACAAATCACAATCACAAACAAAAGGACAGAAGTCTCTAGAGATATAGATTTATATTTATGTGGTCCGATTAGGCGTATTATACACTCTACACCCTCTTCACCCCCACTACACTTCTCTCTTCCACGTGTGGTTGACAGATAAGACTACTAACTCAGCGGATGACGATAAACAACAATACGGCCAAGGGAGCAAAAACAAAAAGACTCTTTAAAAAAACGTCTCTTCGAGGGGTGCCCCCTTTTCGTCTTCTTCGTTCGCATCGTAGGAACAGAACAAATGGAAAGAAAAAATAACGGCGGTAAAAGCCTCGCTCTTCCCCATCGTGTTCCAAGCTCATTGGTAAAGTCTTTGGCCTCCGAAGGGCTCCCTGTACTTTGGATGAATAGAAGGAAATGTTTCTTTTCCCCTGCTAGGGAACAAAAAAACCGATGACAAAAAAAAACGAAAAAAAGCAACTTTCCCTCCCGCCATTAACAAAAATAACGAGTCCTCCCATAGCAGTCCGGGTATCCTGAGCATACGCTGCCGCGGGTCTGTGTCTTTGTTGTTGTTTGTGTTGTGTATGTTGGTTTTATGATAGTAAAAAGTGCACTGGTGTCGGTGTTCAAAAGTCACCGACTCCCTTCTGGTTCCCTTCTTCTGGTGATCTAAGCGATGACCTCCTTTTGCTCCACAAGATGCCCCCTAATTCCTTTTGCTTCCCCGAAAAGCCATCTTCGTTGTTTCCTGGTTTCTGGGGACTCGTCACATGTGATTTGAGACAGTTGGCTTAATCGTGCTTCTCGCTGAGCTTCTCGGCGATGCTCTTTCCACGGGGTCGCATGACGGCGTCCTGACCGCTCATTCTTCGGTCAAGGGCGCGCTCGAGCTTGGCGCCGAGGGCGAGCTTGCTCATGGTGTCGGCCTTGTGGTCGCTGAGGATGACGCGCTGCGAGGTCAGGGCCTTGTTCTCCATGCGGTCGAGGCCCGAGGCGATGTCGCGGATCTCGGCGTGGACAGAGTCGGACGTCTGGACGGTGGCGGCGAACGAGGGAGCCATGCTGTAGGTGCTGAAGCGGACAGAGTTGCGGGACTTTGAGGCAGGCATGTTAGTGCTGGGTTGCGCAGAAGCTGGGTTGCGATCGGGAGATGCGGTGGAGGGTTTGGGAGCGGACAAGGCCATGATGGGGCGAGGGGAGCGGTTTAGATTAGAGCGTCTGGCGCGAGGGAAGGCAAGAAGCGGGAGAGACAAGGACGGGAGAGACGACAAAGACAAGACAAGACGGTGAAACAGAACAGTCATGCGACTAGAGTTTTTCTCTTTCTTCTCGTTTGCCTTGGAACTGATGGGAAATATCTGGTACAAAACAGAGACACGCACGAACACAAATGGAAGCAAGGCCGGAAGAGAGTCCGAAGGAGCTGACAGGGCCTGCAAGGGGAGATGGCGAATAGGCGACGTAACAAAGAACGGGAAGGGGAACAGGAACAGGAACAGGAGCAGGGGCATGCGCGCGTGGTTATGACGAGAGAGAGAGAGAGAGAGAGGGGGGGGGCAGAGCAGATGAAGCCAACAACTGTGGGCAACATAGGGGAGGCGGAGGGCTGCGGTGGTGGTCAGACGTACCGAAGGGGCCATGATGGGCCTGGAGGAATCCAACGAGGCAGGCATGACGAATACGACGTTGGCAGATAGTAGTGGATACTATGTGAAACTCGGTTGACCAGCTGGAAGAGGACGAGAAGGAGCGGACAGGGCAGGGGAGGAGATGATGTTCAATCGCTGCCGCGTCGGTCGGTCGGTCGGTCGATTTGGCGGGCTCGGTTGGGGTTGGCGCCGGAGCAGGACGGGAGCAGTAATATGGGATGGAGAGACGAGGAGAGGACGGGTGGATGGAGAGGGAAAAAGAGACACGACCTGGGGGCGGGAGATTTCTGGGGGGGAATTAAGCCGGGGACGGGAGGTAGGCGAGCAGTAGCGGGTAGTGGTGCCGTTGGGTTGAGAAGAGAAGTGCGCCTGGCTGGGGGCTGGTTCTATACTAAGGACTAAGAGGCCCAGAGACAGCCAGAGACGTGGTGGTCAGGGCGCAAAACGGCGACGATCCTCCTGCGATGGGGTTCGTCCAAACTGACAAGTGTTTGACGGGGGTTTGGCCTAGAGCCGTGGGCTAAACGGACATGGGGGCAAGGATGGCGGCCGGACAAGGGACACGGACAAGGGCCTGAGAGGAAGGACGTTTGGCTGGAGGTGTTTCGAGTAGACGACGGCCAAAGTATACGGACAGCAGAGGGTGAGGGGAGAGGTTGGAGGGCAGAGAGCTGGCAGGATGCTGTTGGGTTGGCTGGTTGGTTGAAGGGAGAGGGGGAGGAGGAGGAGAGGTGGCGGAGGGCGCAATATAACAAATCTCTAGACGAGAGCGAGCACGAGAGTGACGAGACGGAAGGGGGACCGGCGAGAAAAAAGAGAGTTGGGTTTCAGATGTGACTTGGGGCCATGGTTGGTTGGCTGCGTGCCCTGTTGCGTAAAAATGGCACCATGGACCATGGGATGCCGAGTGATGCCTAGGTGGGCAAAGGCACAAACTCTGTGGGCGAGATGGACACTATGCAATGCGCAGAGCGGGTAAGGAAGACGCGTCTAGTTGGTAGATCTATTTGTGGAAAAGAAACAGTAACAGACATGTGTCGAGTAGGGAATATGGTTGATGGCTGAAGTCATGGCTTGCTGAGGTAGGTAGCTGAGTTTAAAAGCCACCCACATGCGTGAGTGTGTGAGTGAAAGGTACATGCCATGTATGCTATACTATGCTAGGTATGCTATACGGCACTAATTACAGGCACTTTTCTTCTCATTGTTTCTCTCAATCTACCCCCCGAAAACAACAAGAAGAGAGATAAGAAAAAAAAAAAATAGAGGCACGGTCCTCTTTGTTACTCGGTTTTTCTTCTTCCTTTTCGGCCCTTGCAGCGGGCAGGTCCTCTAGTGACCACCACCTCCGTCCAACGGCGAGCCTGTTGTGGAGGGCAGATGACATCTCTCCAGCGTCCCCCCCCTGAGCGCTACCTGGCCCAAGGGTCCCCCTCCTTCAGCGGGCTCCAGTGGACGATTGGTGGATTCGCGGGCCCTCTTTTGGCGCGGTGGGGGAGCGGGTGCCCTGGGCGCGACTGCGCTGATAGGCCTCTGCTGCCATGCTGCAGGGTGTGCACTGGGCCACTGGCACACTGGAGGGGGTGGGAGCCACTGCTGTTGGTCAGTCAGTCTTCGGTGGCGGTTAAGTAGGGGGGGAGGAGGAGGATGAGGCGAAAGAGACCCGCGTCTCGGGATCCATATGGACGTTGATGCAGAAAAAAAAACAAATCAATTTATATTAGAGATTTCGCTTCGGAACTTTTCCAACCTCGCTTCTGTATAGGCTTCCAAAAAATGACGGGCAGATGCAGGCCATCGGCGTTTCGTTTCTCAATCACGCGCTAGGGCTCCTGCCAGAGAGAGCAAGAGTCATGGACTCAGATTCACATACATAGTTGCTCGCCCTGCTGGAATGACGTGACAAAGTCTGAGATGATCAGCCAACGCTGCATTGATCGACAGAGCATGTGCCTCGACTTGGCCTAGCAAAGTCTACCTGCTAGCGAGCCCGCCGTCCGTGAACCCGTGGGTACCTCTGGCTGTCTGCTCTCTGGGCTCTCCTCCACACACAACACAACTTGGCGGCGCGCTAGCACGCCAAGCTAAAAGCTTGCTGCTGCAGGCCCCCCATCAAGGCATGTTTAATCCTTTGGCCTCTTCCTCCCTCTACCTCGCCCCCCTTCACGCCCGCTCTTTTTCAGCTGGGGCTTGCAGCTTTAGTCTTCAAGCCACCGCGTGCGTGGCCGCGTGGGAGCTGCATTTGAAACCCAAAACTAGACAGGAAGGGAACAAGAATTGTGTGTGTCCCTTTCTCTGCAGGAGATGTGCTGCCATCTGATTTGAGAATGGGACGATTGCACGGCAAAAAAAAAAAAAAAAAAAAAAGGAGGTGGGGGGTCTCAATTCTCTGCCCTCTTGATGGGCCACCATGCCTGGCGGACCTGATTAATCCAAGACGTGGCGGATGTGTTTGTTGCAAAAAAGAAACAAGAGCAAGTGGTTACATTCAGACCAACGGCGACTCACCCAGTCAGCCCAGGCCTTGAAGCATGCAAGACATTGGCCAAAGTCTAACCCAGACATTGCAGGAAGGAATTTGCCGCTGATGGCATTGTAGATCCGATGCCTGATCCCCGTCCGGCCGGCCCCTTATTGACTTTGCACCACACGTGGTCCAGGCCGTCCCGTTGGGAGCTTATGCGAAAAAAGCAACCAAGGACAAAGGGCTGACATGGAAGCAGTCAAGAATGTGAGGATTGGAGAAGCGCCGCCGATGATCATCAGCCCATTCCGAAAACAATTTTTTTTTTTTTCGCGCATCATCTATCCAGAGAGTGCATGCGCATTCCCGAGCGAGGTTGCGCAGTCCATGATGACGGTGGTTGTGTAGTCTGGGCTCCATTGGTCGCTGGCCTGAGCTATGGGAACTTGGAGGGGCGATGGATTTGCAGTGGGCTGCAGTGGGCTTGCAGGCTTGATTAGGTAGTTGGCCATGTGCTGTAAGTGAACCTACGCAGCGACTGTCCCAGTACGCCCGACGTCCGACGTCCGAGGCTCGCAACTTGGTGCGTTCCAAACACTGCGGGTGCCTTGTCACATTTCACACTCCTCGTCGACTTGGGTTTTGGCCTTATCTTCAAACATCTGTAGCAGTGTGCCTGGCCCTGCCCCCCCTCCCTCTCTGCCACCATCGCCCGGTCCTGCGGTTGAAACAGCATCGGAATCGTTCCTCTGGCCCAGCGTTGCTCGCCTTTCCATCCCTCCCACATGCGCAGGGCCATGGCGGCGTTGTTGGCGCTGTGCTGAGCGTCGTGGGGCGGCCACTAGGAAGGGCCCCAGCTGCCCTGCCAGGCCCAGATGGCTTCTTTGCCCCCCCTCAACAGATGAGAGGGGGGAGCCCGGTGGGCGCCGATGGTTTCCGTCTGCTGTTCGTCCCACCGGCGAAGACCCGGCTTGATGCTGGACGGGCAGCTGCTTCGGACGAGAACGGGCTGGGCTGGGATTGGGGGGAGAGACGACGTCGTCAGTGCTTTCTGCACAAGCACGCACGCTCACAGACTTGCTCTTCGGCATGCAGCAGTTAATTTAAAAATCGACCAGCGCGACCAGCTTTACCACGTTTCTTTCCACGAGGCAACGGCCGACATGGGCTCACGTTTCAGCCCGCTGGTGCACCTCTTGCAACACCAACACCAACCCATGTGAGCAGTGACGCAGTCGCCTGCCCAAGAGCCTGCACCCACTGTCAATCTTTTTCCTCTTCCCTACCCCCCTGCCGCACGTGGCTCGTTTCAGGGGTCGTGCATCCGAACCCGTATCGCCATTGCCCTGTGGGAACCTCCAATTCACATTCTTTGCTGCCGTCGCTCCCGGAACCTTCGCGAGGCAAAGCCCGAGACCCGAAGTCCAAAGGCCCAATGCCCCAAAGCAAAAGCCTAGAAGCCTCCGCCTGACACGGGAAAAAGGGAAAAAAAGGCTGGCTGGGCTGGGTTCCGTGTGTTCCGTCTGCTGGTCTGGCCCTTTGCCTATTAGCTGGCAGCG
This sequence comes from Calonectria pteridis, assembly GCA_022837005.1. NCBI lineage: Eukaryota > Fungi > Ascomycota > Sordariomycetes > Hypocreales > Nectriaceae > Calonectria > Calonectria pteridis. The sequence continues at coordinate 799,734 of JAKZGU010000004.1, forward strand.
ACATCTATCATATGGTCTGGGCACACGCTCGAGCTTGTCTGAGAGCTATCGGCGATTTTGGTGCCACCGGGCTTTGGCCTAGAACCAGCATTGCGCCCTTTGTCCAGCAGGCGAAGGAACAATACCTACGCTTCAAGCCACCGCTGAGTGGATGAAAGGCGGAGGCGGGGGCGGCAACCAGAGGCGCTTCGACGACGGCGTGTGGGTACAGCCTGGCGCCGCTAATGCTTTCACTTTGTCAAGAGAGACAGGAATCACACCACACGCTTTGACTTACACATGTATGCGTGTCATCCGAAAGCAACATTCAAACAATTATGATAGGATTATGATGACTTTGTCTGTCGTTTCTTTCATAATGGACTGTAACAATCTGGTCCAGACCGGCTCCTCTCTTGATAATGACAATCTGATAATGACAAAGGAAACTCGTGGCTCGTCTCTTCTCTTCTCGTCTTGACTCATTTCATCTCATCAAAAACTACACCACTGACCCACTTACCTCTTCTTGGTCTTCTGGCGCTTGCTGGTCGTCTTGCTTGTCTTGACCTTCTTGGACGGGTACTCCATCTCGTCATGCTCGTACTCGTCAGGGCTGTACGAGTAACTGGACCCGGACGAGGAGAATGTCGCTTCTTCCGTGCCCGGAAGCCCTCCGGTAAGCGAAAAGGTAGATGCGCGCCGGTGCGACTTGGTGGCACTTCCGTATCCAAATCTCCGGGAGGCTGAACTCTTTCGCGCCTCGGGGAATTTCAGATCTGGCACCGAATCCCTGCTTGGTCCTGGGCCACTCAGTTGAAATGTTCCGAGATTGATGAGCACACTCAAAGACTTACCAGCCTGTATGCACCTGCTGCAGCATCCGTGGTCGCATGGCATCTGCATTTCCTCGACGCGCAACGACACCGAGTTGACCTGAGTTCTTCTCGCTGTCATTGTGCACCAGCCCAGAGTGTTCGGCCCTTGCTTGCAAATGCAGCAAATCCAGTTGCCGCCCTTCTCCAGGTAGCAACAGTTCTCGAGAGAGCATTTGCTACTGACGGGCTGAGTTGGGGCAAATGTCGTGTTCCTGCACGGCGTCGCATAGCCCGTCTCCAGGTCTATGAGAGCAGCTGGACAGTAGTGCCAGTTGATGGACGTATGGGAGCAAGGGTGGTTTCGGGGGTGACCGTGACACATTTTGACAGTGTTCTGGATACTTGACCTGAGGAAAGGTGTGATTGAAAGAAGGCTACTGTAGAGAACTGCAGCGAGAGACCTGCGGATGAACCGAGAGTTCTGGCGTTTACAGATGGCCTCGAGGTCTCGTATTTATAGCTGAGCTCGACATGATTATGCACAGTGAGTAGCAACTCGTCGGGATGCAAAGCGGTCCTCTCCAGACTGCAGATCGAAAGCCCAAACCTGATGCAGTAGAGAATGCGCTCAGCGAAGAAGCTCCATCCTCAAGGCCTCGTCCTTGCAAACAGGTCGCAACCATCAGTTCCCAAAACATCGACAGACGTCAGAAACCCCTCAGCTGTCGAACGAGTGGCGGCGTCCACCACACTAGACCTGCGCAATCTCTGCCACTTGATGCTGGAAATGCATCATCGGTGCTGGCATGGCCGTCTCTGATACGGCGGAAGTGTATGCAAGTCATGAGCGGGCGTTCCAATGTCTCGGCTGGTTGAGTGAGAGGGCATGTCAAATGTGATACGAGGGCAAAGACTTACACTTTGCAGCGAGTTGATAGGCCGCCACGGAGTTGACTCGTCAAGGCGGGCTGCGCAGTATCCCTAGTCCATTGGTTATCAGTAAACGAAAGGAAGAAGAAAAAAAAGAGCACCTGAGGGCTGCGGTGGTAACACAGCAGTGTACCCCACCTCAGCAGTATCACGGCGATTGCAGCGATGTCTTTGATGATCGATCGGGAGGGCCCTCGTCGGCCCTGGGCGGCTGGCGATCTGGATCTGATCTGAGATGCTAGTACCCAGGAATTTGGGGATCGGAGAACCCGCGGGGCTTAATTACGTGCTGTCGGAAAGCGAAGGCGTTCCTGGATACTAGCATTTTCGAGCCCCAGCTTGAAATAGCTACCTACGGCCAACACTTTCTAAGTGAGACACCCGCGGAAACCTAATTGCTGACGGCACAACACCATGTCCCGATGGAGATGCCAAGCAGATTGACCCCCTCACAGCCCTCATGCCGCCTTCTGGATCGGCTGGATTTGGGGGGCCCGATCTGCCCGGGGGCTTGTGCAAAGTGAGGCTGACGACGCCTCGTATTACTCTGATGGAGGATTTTTTCTGGTCCTTGTGCCATGGCGATTTGACCCCCCTGGACATAGGATGCAAGCTGGGCGGGATCTTGTACAACGAAGCCCAGACGCCATGGTCGGGGTTAACACGATCAGCCACGGGAGAGGTGAGATCGCGAGCGGCATGTAAGCTGGGCTGGCGATCGGAGATGGTTGCCATCTTGTCCCCCGATAGATATCGGGCCACCCAAGTCAAGTGTGAATGGGATATGCTCTATTTTGAGAGGAAAAAAGAAAGAGAGAATTGTATCAAATCCAGAAAAGAGTGCTTTTGTATTCTCTATAAATGAATGATGCGATGAGCTAATGAGGAAACAGGGAGTGTTAACTAAAAAAGCACACCGAGAATAAGAGGTTGGCTGCCCGGTCATTCTAAGTGATTGTGAATGTGTAACCACAAACCATTAAGAGAAAGCCCGCTACCCATTCAACACCTCCATCCGGACCAGATCAAGAATAGAAACCGCCTACATTCTCTGTCGGGTCGAGGATGACCCGGCTCTTTTTTTTTAATTTTTTTTTAGGGCGCTGCCGAACGTACAGGGAACCTCCTTCAAGACACACACATACTCGCACACAAACTTACACACGTCGTCCAGCACTGCATAACTTGGGAGGGGGTGTTTGCTAAGAAAAGTACTCCCTCGAAGGTGTGCACGACTTGCAGCAGATGTGCTCGCAGCGGTACTGGCTGCCCTCGAGGATCATGACGCAGCTGCACCGGCCGCCGACGTTCCATGCCTTGCCGCACCAGCAGCAGTCCCAGGCCTGGTTCTTGGCCTCGAAGGGGCAGTCCGGCAGCGGGCACTTGGGCAGCGTGTAGCCCGAGGGGGGCGGGTACGGGATGGATTGCTTGGTGAGGTTCTTGCACGGCCTGCTGCTGGGTGTGCTGGACGCGCAGGGCTGGATGTGGGTCGAGACGTGCTCGCAGGCGAGACGGAAGGTGAGTTGATGGCACATGATGCTATGTATGATGTCGGTGGTGGTGATGGTGGTGGTGGCTGTGTGAGCAGAATGGGTATGTCGATGAGGATGGTCTGCAGGTGTAAGCCGAAGGTATGAGAGGATGGACCAGATTGTCGAGATGCTTTCATCACCGTACGGTTTAGCTCAGGAGATGATGAGGTGAAGAACTGCATCGTCATTTCCATCAAGCTCTATATATAACATCTACAAGAGAGAGAGAGGCTCAAGAAAGAAACACTATGATACAAAGACTGAATAGCCGATGATCCCAATTCCACATTAGAAGCCCACGAGAGACATGGCAGCCCGCCATAGTTGCCTCCCGGACCTGGGCGTCTTAACGGCGCCGCAAAAGCCGCCTGGGTCTTTGGCGTATTGGAAAAGAAAGGCAAAAGGGGGGATGAAGACCACCATCTTCAAGGAACGGTTTCTGATGGAGGTGTGTGTGCTGGTGATGGGTGGAAGGAGAAAGACGTGTTCAATAATGGGATTTGCATCCCCCCAAGGACTGGAGAAACGGGGTGGGACACTAAAGCCGAAGAGAATAGGCTTCAGGCGTGTAACAAATAATAATCTTTCTGTGCGCGAGGGGTGCTTGTGTAAAAGGAGCAGCAGAAGAGGCATCGTCATGTTCCGTCCTCCTGAACTTTCCACCTCCGGATGTGTAAGGAAAAGGAGATTGTAAGTGCTTGGTGGCAAGCTGGCTTGTCACCAGCAACCATGGCTTCTCGACGAGTTCCCAATGTGGAAGCGCAGAGTTGCAAAATGGGCAATGGGGTCATCTCCCAGCGCGCCATGGTTCGTGCCGCCGTCACCTTCTCGAGGCCTTGGCGCAAGCCCTCGGATGGACATGCCTCGAGACTGTGTCTCTCCACCCGAGCATACGAATTTCCTTTGAATCTTACACGGGAGTGTCTGGATTCCGGATAGTCCGGCAGCATCGAAGCGGATATCATCATCTTGCACTGCGGCATCTCCTTCGGGGAATGAATGCGAGACTAGTATTTTCCTGCATCCTCGTGCATGAACAGCAGACTCAATCACAGTACTCAGTCATGTAGTATACTGAGGAGAAAAAGCAAAGTGGACGAGTAGGACCTAGTAATGACTCGGCCACGGAACTATTTGTCTCGTATTCTACAACTCCATATGCGGTGATGCACAGGTTGAGTTGAATAGCAGCTCGCGGAACACGGATCGGCGGGGGTGGCATGAGAGAAGAGGCGTTCGAGGCACTGAATCACAGTTCCACGACCTTCACGACGCCGGGATCGAGCATCGTCGCGGTGTGGTGTGGTGTGTACAACCGGCACCGCATAGGAATACGATGGCGATGATGCGCAGGACACATGGCTTGCGAGAGAGAGAGAGAGAGAGATTACACGCGGCCATGGCTGGGTGGCTAGGACTGGTTTTAGTGTGGGTTGCACGAGATATGCGTCTCGGAAATTGCTCAGCTTGTGTGTGTGTGTGTGTGTCATGGTGGTCGAGTTGCACAGCGAGTGTGACCGAGGGCGATTCTGGAGCAACACACGAATATGGAACTTGACTGCTTCCGGACAAAGTGAACAAGTTATAAATGGACAAGTGTGAACTAGTAAATTCCTGCTTGGCGAATCTGGAAAGCGCCTTCTGCAATGCCGGCCCGGTGCGGACTGTGGCCGGGATCCAAGAAGAGAAGCGCTGGCTCGCGTCTTGTGCGAAGAGGGAGGATGAGCAATCGGACAGGGAAGCCGGTCTGCGAGCCTGTCGCACCCTGCGGGTTTCTACAGACTCAACATACCTCTGCTGGAGCTACCCCTTTAGCGCTTTGGAGAATGCCATGAAGCAACTGGACTCTTGAGCGGTATTGACATGATCTGTGTGAGCACCATTCATCGTTTTCCGTACATGTTTGAGATGTCAACGGAAAGAAGCTAGTGATCCCCTGGCTGAAAAGTCTAGTTTTATTTTTCCTCCATCGTGAATTTTACCCTGGCGGCTGTTCACATTAAGGAGATCAAGCGTTGCGGACGGGAGGACGCATGAACCCGGCTTTACCAGCCCGTCCCGGACCACTCGCGGAAGAGAATATTACCGATCCTTGCTGCTCATCTCCAAATTACGTACACGGCTGTAGGCGGACCCTGAATCACACGTAAGGCTTTCGATACATCGTTTCGGCTGACCAATGCCGCGGGCACCGAAGTAGCTTGCCAATTCGCTATGGGAGTGGAGGTTGCCATCTCTCATCGAGACAAGCGTGGGAGCTTGGAGGACAGTTCGGAGAGATTCGAAGACGGGATTAGCCATTTACACAGCGCCAGTGGACGTTATCAGATTGTTGTTCAAGTCGAGTCAGCACAAGTACAAGTTAGGTCTAAGCCATTAAAGCCAGCTTGCTCAACAAGCCAAGCGTGACCGTTTCTATTCCTAACAGCTAGACAGCTGTTACAACACCACCACACCCTTTGCTTTGTGATCCAATGCCAAAATCCAATTACCAGCACCTCCAGACTCCAATCTGACTATCCGGACCCTTCACGTCGGATTACGCGAGGTTGGAGCTAGGGCAGGACGGTCGCAAGCTGACCTTCAAGGCTGTTAGTGCTGACTATTGGGTGCTGAGAACCGTTGTAAATGGCCGCGATTGCGCTTGGTTCGACGCGTCGTTTGCAACCGACCCAGTATCCGAATAGCTGGATGCGCACTAAATGGCACAATGAGGTAGCATTGATTGATTCTCCAAAGAGCCTTACTTATTAGACAATACGCATAATATTTCCATGCACCATACGTGTCTTGGCGACAACTCGCCTCGGTTCCTCTCTCTCGCATTGAGAATCCAATCTAGCCATCATGATTCCACATCATCCAATCTACAGAGCATATCCACATATATCCCCAGCCTGTTTAAACCCCCATGCGGGCCCCCCTCCATGGCCCGGCTCATGACGCAATATTCCCCGGGTTGCATTGCCTCCGAATGACCGATTGATACTAGCCGTAGATCTTGGCCTATCCGCTGAGTAAGTGGGAAGCAACCCCCCAAGCTTCTCCGCACCAAATCTATCCTAGTTCCCCTCTTGCGACGTCCACTCTGGATTTTCTGGTTAAAACGAGCTTCCCCTCCATCTTCTCTTTTTAGCGCTGATGCACTGTCACCTTGGAGTCAGATGGGATGCTTTTAGCTGGGTGCGAGGCAAAGGTACAGGTCTGACGTGGGATTGATGGCCATATCAGATGGCTCAGATTACAGCTATATCATCCCAAGAATCGGCATGTAGCAGATTGGATTTGCTCTCCCCGTCTCGTTTGCGCTGTCCCAGCTCGTTCGTCCCTCGTCGCCACCCGCACGATCCTGCTGTTGTCGATATGACCTTCCACCAATTCTCCCAGTTGCCGCTGGAGCTTCAAACAGAAATATGGGAAGCATGCATTGGCGGACCCTGCATGCACGTCTTTGACGTCTGCTTCCCTTCTCGAGACCCAGATGGGGCTGACCGAGCATTCGGCAGCGGTGGAAGAGACATCAAGAACCTATGGCTCTTTGAGCGCTACGGAAACACCGTCTTCCTAGATCGGCTGGAGGGCAGCTCGACAGATCCAAGCATGTATCATGTCGCAAGATCGCTGGGTCAAACGAGTCGTCTCGCAGCTTGGACAACGCAAGTCGCTGCATCTAGGAATGGATCAATGAGCGTCTGTCTCCCCGGCCGCGGCGGCAAGATCATGATCCCAAATACAGATGTTCTGATGCTCCGATTCCGCGACACAAACCACAGCGCGCATGACGTCGCGGCCGATGTGTTCCAGTCGTGCATCGGCCAGGTGCTCCGGAGCCAATGGTCGGCCGAGTTGGCGTCGACGCTGCAGGGAGCTAGAAAGGTGGCCCTGGACGTGGTCGAGGGCTGGGTCTTTTCGCCCCACGACACCCTGGGATGGGACGAAATTACCCATCTAGCGTCGACTCTGCATCGGCATCTTGAGGTGCTCTACCTGGTTGACACATGTGCGGGGCGGTGTGGGGAGTGCAGCAGCCGACGGCGCATAAAGGCGGGGGATCTCCAGCAACGGGGCGCTCTGTGGAAACGACTGGACCAGGACGGCAAGGAGGGCGAGCATGAGAGGCCGGGGGATGTTATCCGGGCCGTCGGGAGGCGCTATGTCGAGGTCTTTGACCTGGAGGCCCTGGGATGGCACGAGTGCCACCCGACGTATGGGTTTGCTTTTTTAATGAACAACGCAATCCGACTGCACCAGCATCAAGGAGGAGAGAGCGTCTTTCAGGGCATCAGAGTGTTGATGGTGGAGGACGAGGATGGATTGCGGGAATCTGAAATCGTCTGACCCTGAGGGTCGACTCATGAATTTATATTGTACACGGGCTCGTTGGGCTTTTATCTTCTAAACTGGAGTTGGTACGATTGGGCGTTTGATCTCGATCAGGAATGACGGTGAAAGACACGGGTCCCAGCACATCGACCGCAGCCAGCCGGCGAGTTGTCATGGCCGTTTCGTCACGGGGGCACTGTAAATGGGAATATATGCAATGATGAATGATAAGCCAATGTTGACAAAACCAAAGGAATCATGCCCGCTCTTTGACTTTTGCCGGGAATTACCGAAACGCCATACTTGGTACATATTCTGCCACCCCTCATAAATATCTTGTCTTAAAATCTGTTGCATGTTAGTTGTGCGCTCCCTTCTCAGTATCGAGTCAACGTACCTTATTTCATAGGAGCCCGCTCTCGTCATGTAGCGCACCCACTTTACACTGGAATAATTACTCTTCTCAAACACCTTGAGATATCGCACCAACAAGCCTGAGCTTGTAAACATGAGCAAGCTAAAGTTGACGCTCAAAGGCGGTCTGCTCCATGCCCTCTGGTTGGTCATGCTTGTTAGGTGTGCCTCGGCGCTCAGCACATACTCGCTGTTACCGGTGAATCGGCCAATCTTCCACACAATAACGTTTTCACTGGGCTCGTACTTGGCCTTGCCCTGCGTGCATCGCTCGGTGATCCTGGCAGTGTTGAGCGGTGTGGGAATCTTGACGATGACGTTGGTCGCGAACAGCTTGGAACCAAAGTTGGCCTTGACGCCGATGCTGTATTCAACCTTGGACCGGCCGACCTCGTTGACAATGGCGTGGACCTTGAACGGCAGGTTGACGTTTTCAGTGGCACGGTAGCGCATGAGCTCGAACTCGCCGTCCGGGGGCACGAAGCTGATAATTCGATCGCTGTCAAATTTGCCGAGCTTGACACACTGATGAAACTGGCAGTCTTCGAGGGTGACACTGCCGGCGGCGGCCTTGGTGGCTTTTGAACCCATGCGGTTTCCGCTGGGAAGGCTGAGGAGGCCGTCGTTGTCGAGCAGTAGTCGATCGTTGAGGCCGAACTTGCACTCGGGGGTTCCGGACAGGTAAGCGCGCATGACAATCTGGCCTGTGACGTCTGCGCGCAGGACGGCGCCGGTGGCGGACATGAGGAGGTTGATGTCTTCGATTACGTCGACGAAAGCTTCGTTCTTACGGTACTTGACGTCTGCCTTGCGCCAGGAGAGGGCTCCGGTGGCCTGCATGGTAATCTTGGACGTGTCCTCGCGGCGGGATTCGGACTTGACACCCTCGGTGGTAATGTACATTTTGAGCGTGTCGGTTTCGGTGTTTTGGGGGTATCCAAAGTCAATAATTTCTGGATGGCGGGTTAACATTGGAGATGGAGCGAGTTTGGAGGGTTAAAACGTACCGTCGAGCAGCTCGTACACCAGCACAAAGTTGTTCTTGACAGCCTCCTCGTCAAACTTGCCAAAGTAACCCTTGCCGAGCTGGATCAGGCGGTAGAGGAACTCAAAGACCAGGGCGGCATTGGCGTTGCTCTTGGTGATGGCCACGAGGTAGATGTTTTCGTGCTTGACATGGCTGAAGGTGGTGCTGCCCAAGGTGAGAATGGGCGAGCGGACCTGGGCGTTGGAGATGACCTGAATTCGAAAGACGTCGGCGAGGCGGGGGCGGCAGTCGTTGCGGAAGGCACGGAAGATGAGGTTCTCGCCCTTTTGGTTGAAGATGAGGACGCCCGACAACATGGTTGCGGCGGAGAGGGAGCGAAGGGTGCGCGGCGTGCGCTGGCGGTGCGAGGAATTCGGGGCAAGGAAACCGGAGACGTAGGCAGAGGACACACGAGGCTAGAACAGGGGTCTGTCAACCATTGGGATTGAGGCCGGGACAAGATAGGAGTCGCAATATGGCGAACTGCAGCCGTAGTGGAGTGAGTGGGTAGTGGGGGAATTCTGCCGGGGGAATAGCTCAAAGGCGGTGAGCCACGGGAGAGGCCATGGCTAATTTCCAGGCTTACCTCATCCGACTACATGGCCTGAGTGAGTTGCTTAGTTTGTCGCCTGAGTTGAACTGCATCTTTGTTTGCTTCTTGAACCAGTATTCACATTGATCAGTTGGTGGAGAGCGTGCAATGCTCAGCTTGATGTGTGGCTGTGCTACCGTGCAGCTTGGGTCGCTGGACAAACATTGGGATTGTACTTGTACTGTACATGTGCGCTATCCGCTCCGCCGGCATGCTTGGCTAGTTGAACCCACCACGTGAGCGTGTTGAATCATGGCATTAAATATGGCTGATGCGGACGGATAAATTGGCCTATAATTGAAAGAATAATATCTTCTCTGCGGTTAAGTCGGTCGGTTTCGTGTTTCAACGCTCCAACAACTCTGCAGATTACCCGGTGGAGTTCCGAGTATCGTGTCATCAGCGCCAAGTAGCTTCGCCTGGTTGCCGCGCGTATGTCTGACAATTCCACCTCTTTTCCTCACTCTACACACCACATTCGCGATTATTTCGTCGCTGCTGCAACCACACGATGTCCACATATGCCCGCTGAAAAACTACGTCTCATATAAGCACTCAAATCATGACGTCTTTTCCATCCTCATTCGTCGAGCCGTGGAGGGATCTCCTAGAGTCCCGCCGCGACGAGCAACAGCACGACTTTCCAAACAACCATGTCAATGACATTGACTCCCTCATCACAACAAGCCACCCTAGGGCATTTTATGTAGGAACCGGCCATTCGATATATACGCGCGCGCTTCTTCCTGCCATTCTCTCAGCCAAGCATTCAGTCCAGCTCATCACCTGCTACTGGGCTGCATCTCCCTCTTTGGATGGCATCCGCGAGACTCTTTTGAAGCTTGCGCTGACGCGCGCGCAAAACAAACCGGACACTCCACTTCAAATCACGATTGGATTCTCATCCTATGGCCTATTCCAGAAGCTCTTCCACACAGGCTCCCGCGATGGATACATTTATCCTCCATCCCAATGGCCCAAGCTCGGCCTTCCCGATGAAGTCACCCTGCGACAAAGCGGGATAGAACTGACGGTCAAAAGCCTCTTCTTCACTCCGTTCAGTGTCATGCACCCGAAATTCGTCCTCGTTGATGGAAAAAGGGCCTGGATTCCCAGCTGCAATGTCAGCTGGGAGAGGTGGTTTGAGGGCTGTGTCGAGGTTGAGGGTGAGGTGGTGGATCTGCTGTTTGCTTTTTATGAGAGAGTCTGGGGATCTGGGGACAAGTCTCAACTGGCGCAGTATTCCCAGACGATCGGGCAATCCGAGCCCGTCGACCGCGCGGAGGACAGCAACACGCCCAATCGCCCGACCAGCGCGTCCCTCATCACAAATGATGATGCTGGTTCAGCGAGCCAAGCCATTGCATACCATAGCGATGATCCCGTGCCGACTATCTTCTTGCCCTCTTCGCATCACAGGAACCCTAGGTTTTCTTTTTTCCCGTTCTTCTCTCAGAAGAACCCCCCAGTCACGCCTTTGAACGCTGGATTGCTCACCCTATTCGCCAATGCCCAGCGAAGAATCACTGTTTCCACCCCCAACGTCACAGCATGGCCATTCGTTGAGGCTCTCCTCGATGCGCTATCACGTGGGGTGGATGTCAAGGTTAGAACGAGTCAGGAGATGATGATTATCGAGCAGATCCTTACCGCAGGCACTACAACGGCTTGGTGTCTGCGTCGGTTTGTCCAGAGGTACAAGGCTTTGCTGCAACGCCCTCGTCCTTCTGACCCAGAATCCCAATCTGTGGCTCCTGGAAATCTCGAGATTGTTTACTACGATCCTCTAAACGAGAGGCAAGACATGGAGGATGAGCCTGTCGTTAGTCACTTCAAGATGACCTTGGTGGATGACGAATTCCTCGTCCTAGGCTCAGGAAACATGGACAGGGCGAGTTGGTGGACCAGTCAAGAGCTGGGCATATTATTTTATGTGCCTGGCTTCCAGGAGCAGAAAATTTGGAATGATATTCTCGAGAAGCGCTCACGAGTGTACTATCGATCTGCTGACGAGCGTTCATGAATTGGCTTTGACTAAAAGCCACTGCTCTAAGCCTTTCTAGTATCAATCTAATCATTAATTTGCCGCGCCTACGGCCTCCTCCTGCGCCTTGATCCTCTCAAATACCTGCACGAAGCTCTGGGGGTCCTGCGCACCGTGGAGCTGGTACCTGTCCTGGATGACAAAATCGGGAACTCCGTTGACACCGTTGAGCCTTGCCTGGTGGGCAGCGTTGTCGACCTCGGCGCCGCCTTCATCGCTATCAACGATGGCCTTTTGGAATTCTTCCGCAGGGATACCAGCATCCAATGCGATGCTCTTCAGCGTGTCGTAGCTGGTGATGTCGCCCTCCTTCTCAAAGTAGGTGGAGAATAGCCCGTCGATGGCCTTGAGCTCAGCCTCCTCGCCGTACTTCTTGGCGAGGCGAACCAGGCGGTGCGAATCTCTGGAGCTTCCTGTTCGGCCGCCGAACTTGAAGTTGATGCCCACGGCCTGTCCGATGCCCGTAATGCGCTCGTGCATCATCTTGGTTCGCTCCTTGCCAAACTTTTCGTGGTAAAACTGCTCCTTGGAGACGCTCGACGAGGGACCCCTTGGTCCGTGGGGGTTCAGCTGGTACGGGAGGTAGCTCACGGCAAAGGTGTCGTTTGAGTTGGGGTACTTTTGCTTCCACAGGCGCTCGGCGGCCTGGAGCTGCTTGCGGCCGACGAAGCACCACGGACACACCGTGTCGGAGGTGACTTTGACGACGAACTTTGTCATTGTGGAAATGGGTTGATGTGTGTGAGGTTTGGTGGCGATTGGGTGGCCAGCGGCGTTTTGCCAGTTCAAGGGAACAAGGGCCGAAGAGTCAACTTATACGCAATTGAGGGCATCGTCGCCTCATTGGGGCGGACTATTACATGACTACGACCCGGCCCGTTGCTAACGTAATCCACCGGAATGTCTTGGAAATGAAATCCCCGCACTCCGAAGTGGGATGCCGAGAAACCCGAAATCCGGTGAACTGGACGATGAATGGGGTTTTTTTTTTACTTTAGATGTATAGTTCTTTTTTTTATATCTTGGCTTACATTGGGTTTTAATCCTCAGACTGACTGCGGTATTGCTCTTGGGTTATTTTACATCTTCACTTCAGCTTGGAATCGCATTTACACGTACCCATGACTAATCGGCTAGCTTCAACGTTTATTCTGAGCCGCTCTCACTGATAACCATCCCACTGCATTCCCCGAAACCAAGTACCTCTTATCAATGGTGAATCAAGTTGCACCCGCGCGTTCGCGGTTTTCCGTCGCGAAAGCTTCCCCGCGTTCTGGATAGCACTTATTACGAACCCCTCTAGGTGGATCTCAAACTCACCACCCGGTTCCTGGCCGATTGTTCCCCGGTCTCGGCAGATTTCCGAAGTGCTGGCATTAACGAGTTCCGCTAGGAAAGTGCGGAGTCAATTTCCTAACAGCGGGCAAGGAGCTGCAAGATTGCTTAGAAATCACATTTAGAATGCATGATCCAAGCCGTGTTTTGTCCAACTCCATGGCGTGAGTGACATCCAATTGAGCCATCGCTCGGGGTCCTGCATTCAACGTTCTTTCCCATCCATTCGTAAAACATAAAGCAAAGCCTAACAATTTCCACAGAAGTCTTTTAGATTTCCCTTATTCACTAATTATTCTCGCAGATACTCATGACCATGCTTATCCTGAGGTGTGCATCTGAGGTGGTAACCACTCAACTTCGACTATTCGATATCAGCGCGATAATATTTTTCATTTTTTACGTTGTGTTGGTAGATTTTTCTTTGCCACATAGATAGATTTGTCGTCCTATTTTATGAAAAAGGGACGGCTGGCTATTGCTGCTAAAGTTGCTGCCTGGGAGCTTGGCTACTATGCTACATTATATCTGCTCTACCAATTCGACTCAAGAGCCACACTTATTGTCTTTCTGCTTCCTCTAATCACACTTCGAGTGGATCTTATGATTGTGAATTGGGGACAGCATGCTTTTGTCAAACCCGATAAACCGAATCCCCACTATCAATCTAGCATTACCCTCATCGCACCGGTAGGTACAGGAATAGTCTACCGAACCCGTGAATTATTAACTAATACTCATTAATAGAGTAACCGCCACTAATTCAATGACGGTTACCCCACCACCCATCACGTCCATCCTCTTCAACATTGGAGCGAACACCTAGTGTCCTCTGTTGCGAAAAACCAAAGCATTCTGCGACGCGTATGTGCATTTTTCTTCAACATAGGCTACTTGATGATAACTTTTTGTCTTATGTTAAAAAATTATGAAACATTGGCAAAATGCATGGTTCCAATTAGACCCCAAATCTCCATAAAGCTGAAGGATCGCATTGCTTTGCTCAAGAGCCATAAAAAGAAATTTACAGAGGAAGAGGTCATGAAAAAGTTTGGAATAGCAAATAAAGGAGAGAAAAGAAAACGAATGCCATTTAGCCATTATCCCTATGAGGTAGCTAGGTTAGAAAGGCAGATCGGCGCTTCACAAAGCAGGGTAATGCGCGTTTGCCATATCAAAGATGCACTGACAGTGGAAGGTATGATCCAGATGTCATAGTAAAAAGTTCCAGCAGACAACGAGTTACTGGGATTAAGAAAGTAGGCTATGGCGTCCACGTCAATAATTGACTCAATTATATTGAAGTAGCGGCTGACCTGCATACATACGCAGTCGTGATCTGGCAGTTGAACCAGGGATGGTGTCTTAATACTCAATGCTTGAGCTGGTAAATTTAAATGCACAAATCGATACGTACTTGACGCAGAAACAGGTCAAGTGGCAGTCAGGGAGTAGTGGTCTGGTAAAGGAGGGCGCAATTGCCTCCACCACCACCTTACTAACTAACACAAGACTACGCACACATAGACATAATAAAATTCAAGTAAATGGGAGAAAGAAAAAGAAGAAGGGTGGAAGGCATGTGTAAAAACTTCGGAATGAAATCGCATCCCATTAAAAGCATGGGGGAGAGAAGGTGGAGGGAGTTCCATATACCGGCTATACAAGCTGTGGCTGGCTGCCTTGAAGAGCCACACACCACACTCAACCAAGCATTTGACGGCAACAAAAAAACATGGTACCCAATTAAATGTTCCGTAGAAGGCCAAAAAAGAGTATCTCCTCCGGTACAGGGAATCGAACCCTGGGCTCCGCGGCACTGATCTCTCAAGTTTTGAGAGCGCGAAATGTTAGCCACTACACCATACCGGATTGTCTGAGAGGGAAGAATTGTGAGTATATATTCCTTCCATCAGGGGAACCTCATGGGTTGAACCTGTGAGTTTGACACTGGAGGTCGATTACTCGTCACTGCTTACTGGTGTAGGTCATGTAATGCGCGAGTGTGCTTCCGTTGGCAGCCGGGGAGGTCCAAAATCCCTCTCAACCTGGACTAGTTCCTGGATAAAATAAGGCAATATGTTATTCAACGGATGCCTGCATATCTCCAGGTGTTTGACCTGCAGCCACTGCTGGTAGGTAATCTTTGGGTAGTTGGCCTATAGCGCCATCTCGGGACGGGGATGCATCCTTCCAAGCAAGCGAAAGAATGGCAAAAGCTCGAACACCCCTGTGTCTGGAAACTAAGATATCCTTCCCTGGTTGTACACTGAAGCGTTATTCTTTGCCTCTGCTGCTGGGCAAAACGAAACAAGCAGGGAACCATGGCTAGCGAAAAAAAAAGAGAGAGTACTCTCACTCAGGCTTAAACTGAGGACCTCTTTTGCGTTACAAAGGTCTCCTGTTGAACTATGTTGGTTGTTGCGAGGGTGCTTTCTTCAGAAGTGCGCTACTAACAGCACCATTAGGGAGTTTATTGGCAGGAATGTTGCTTGTTTCACTTTATATAGCCTTTAAATATTCATTTTGGAGAGTGTTGACAGAACCGTCATGGCCAATTCGTCACCTTTGCAACTAAACATTGAATGGAATGAATTCTAGAGAAATATTTATTAAACCGAAAATGGAATTTACATTCATCATACTGTTATTTTGCTTCGTTCAACTTGCTTGCCTTGGATTGCTGAGGGAGGAAGCATGCCAACCAGATGCCAGGCACTGAAAGCTGGCCTTCGGCGAAATCACAACGAGAAAAAAAAACCCCCCCAGTGGGTTTCCTTCTCGCCTTTTTTGTTCCTTTCACCCCAGACAAGATACCCTCGCACAGTTCGACAGTAAGCTCTCTTTCTTTTTGGCTCTACAGCACCTTTATGATGTCTAACCTAAACAGTTTCTTCTAAAATTGATTCTGGTCGTGGTCGCGGCCGTAATCATGGTGGTCGAGGTGATGGTCGCGGCATACCCAAAGCCAACCCCCACGCCCACGCCCAAACCCGATACCGAGTGGCGAGATTCTTGTAGCCTTGAAGGAAATGGTGTAGCTTGCCTGTGGCTGACAAACGATCAAGGTTTTCTTTATTCACCATCGGTCAGTTGAGACCAGACGGAACCAAGGTTCACGAAAGCTTCAACCAAATCGGACATGGCTCTCTACCTTGCTAGCCAGGACGCAGTGATAAAATGACTCAAAGGCTGCAAAGGCCCCCACAGTTGTGACTGAGGGTGCACAATGAGAGGGCAGTTTTGTCTCCATGCGTGGGAGGGTAGTAGTAGACATCACAATGTCGTGGTACGATTGCCCTCGTGCCAAACTATCGCCCAGGGTGTTGCAATATCAAAGTTTCTCAACAAAAAGAAGACCTTTCTCCGATGGGGAGTACGTAAATTATATAAGGATGGCTACCGACCAACTCCAATGCTTTGTTTTCTTCAAAGCTCGCCCCAAACGGGCGCTGCGAGCATGGGCACAAACAACAACCACTGACACACGGAGATCCAATTCGCTAAAAAAGAGGAGAAATGTCCCAAGAAATTCGATCTGAGATGAGAGTCTTTTTCGGAAACACACATGGGTTACCCTTTAATGACCGTCTCTACGCTCAAGCTTGTTCTCTTCAAGTGGCGGCTAGACACTGAGCGCACGGGTGAGGTGATATCCTTCTCATCCCGCTAGGAGGCCTCTTCACCAAGGCCCAAAGCCAACAGATGTGGGTTTCGGGAGATTTTGATGTCCGTTTGATGAAATCTCATGTTCGTTATTCGAGCTGTCTTTCATTTTGACATCATTTCATCCTACCCATCCTCATCTGAATGAAGACTTGTGGTCCTAGATTTCCTTGGAATACCAGTCCAGTCAAGATTGGGGGTGGGCGCGCTTACGCTAGCCAAGTACATATCCCTCTGGTACAAGGAAAATATATGGGACCCTTGGAACGAGCCTTACGAACCGCAGCTTCTTGAGCAGCTGCACTGCCTGGGCGCCGCGGTGCGTAAGACTGCTGCCAGATGAGGCCCGAGTGCTTGCACTTGGGGTAACTAACGCCTGGTACCAGTCGCCTTTGACAAGATTCTTGGTAGTTGACAAGCTTCGAGGCGGGATAGGATATCGGAGGGTCACCCCACGACAACCCTGGTACCTTCGAGTCCAGCCAGGGACCACCCCCAGACAATCTAGAGGCCCAAGCCTCCCCCGAAGAAAGATCGCCCTTGAACCATCCCGAACTATTCCTGCATTCGAAGAAACTCTTGTGGGTGCCTCTATTTCCATGAACTCGACCTGTAAGACCTTAACGCTCAACGAAATGTTTGCCCACACGGACTAACCTCGATCCCAGATTGCATCATTGGTCTCGGAAGCACTTCAACTCTTTCCTATTCCGACACCCCTCGGGCAAGCTCTATCGTTAAAATCTCTTCAAGTGGTGGGATCGTGCTAGATCTCGAGAGAACTGGCTTTTGGTCCCAAAATCGCATTAGAATCGACATGCCCCCGCAGTCAATTCCATCCTCAGACCAGCAATCTCTTATCGCTTCCTTCATGCTCAGCCATGAACCACCCTCAGACAATCTGCTCTGGTCTGCCTTTTTGTCACCGACGCGAATAGGGAACAGCCACCTCGAACAATCTATTATGGTCTGCTCTCCTTGCATTGCCACGAGCACGGGACTGTCGGGAGCCAGCGAACATCGCAACGCGACTCAAAGAAGAACCGGAGTTGTACCTGATCTTGCAGACAACCACTACATCGCTCTAAACGGGATCATTGAGTTCTAACCTCATCAGTTGACTCGTCTTCTATTTCTTCGGTTGCCTATTTGATGATGGACCTCCCCAATACCACACCTTGGTGGTATGACCACCCCCAGACAATCTATTATGATGCGCTTGCATTTTGTCGCGGTCAACACTGTACTTTCTGTTGAGGGTTAAGAGGCATCGTCACAATGCAGCTTAGTGAACAGCTGCAATAGTACCTGGTTTTGCAGACAGTGCTCCTCGTCTCCTCAGTAGGCTTCGACTTCGTCAGCTGGCCTATCTGTTTCATCTCTCTCACAAGTCTCGAGCAATCGGTGTTTCGACAACCCCTAGACTATCTGCTGCGGCCTGTCTTTCCAACCCGCAACGAACTTGATCACAAGAATTTTCGTCCCTCTTCTCCCAGGAAGCCCGTTGTGGTGACCACCCCCAGACAATATACCCTGGCCCGTTCGCTTCGCTTAACCCACACCATGCCTGAGCACACGTGCTGTTTACAAACCGACGAATGGGCTCAATGGCTAAAGAAGTAAGAAGTAACCCGTGTCTGACGTGAGAGTCTGGGTTAGGCACTCTCCAACGATGTCAATCCCTCCAACATTCACGAATGAACCCCAATATGTCGCATACATTACTATAAGGCCATGTCGGAGCAGTCTCAGATGGTATACAGGTTTTTTTTCCTCGATGGATATTGGTGTTGTTTGTCTCCTTTGATATTGGGTTTACGTGCTTAAGGAAAGGAAAATGGTTTCAGAGTGGTTCACCATGTATTGTTTGGCTATTGTCTACACCAAGGGATTTCGTTCGAGGTTTATAAAATTCTGCTATTAGTAGAGTAAAAAAGAGTTTCTCTTCAATAAACTGTAACTGTCTCAGCCACGGTTGCTTTCATCTCTGATACTCCTCAAGCGACTGAAGACCGCAATAAGTTGATCACGCCCATCCCAAATAGGGTAAATTCCAATCACGACAAGCGCCAGCCACAACCAGATAATAGAAACGGTTACCCAAGCTGTGAAAAACTAGATAAAAATAAGTTTGACACTCTTAGTTCAGTCAAAGATGGAACTTACCGTTTTGCTAAAGATGTATTTCGCTGCGTACATCGGCAGAGGCCAAAGGACCCAGTGACCAAGAAACGTTGCGATGGCCCAGTAAAGAGCGTATTTAGTCCACCGGCGCTGTAAATCATCTTGCGCCCCCTCAATATCGCCTACGTTTTCGGACCCCTTTGTACCTCGAAGCTGCTCGTCCTCGCTATCAGCTTCCACGACTAGTCCCTCCCTCTTCAAATTATCCCACTGATAATTAGCAGGTCGTATGAATGAGAGGACCGCTGTATAAAGCAAAGGGCTTAGTGCAGATGCGACCGTTCCGTACATGCAGGGTAACGTTTGCCCAGTGGATGATACGGTGACCTCTCCGAAGAATCGGTAGGCCGTCCCAAGCCAGACGCCGAGTCCCGTTGCCAATCCAAGGAAGGCTGAGCCGATGACCGCAATTTTACTCTGGTCTTTCCATAGGATTGTGAAGATTAATGGTACGACACCGGGGCACGTAACCACACCTGGACGTCGTTAGCACCACTCCAGCATGATTGTGTGAGCCTGGGCCCAGCATCCACGTCGTGACCCAAGTCAGTGCCATAGATTTGACACAACAAGGGATTCAGCATCCATCAAACATACCTATCATGTATAAGGTCCATCCCATGTCAATTCCAACATAATGAAACATGGTGGTAAAGCCAGCCGATACGATGCCAAACAAGATGACACCAATGTGACTCCAGCGAATAACATCTTTATTCTTGGCTTCCTTATTGAAATAAGTTCGATATATGTCGAATGTGATCACGCTTGAGACTGCTATGATCTGGGCTGATAGCGTTGAAGTGACAGCAAAGAATGTCATGAGAAGAACGGCGACAGCGCCGCCTTTCCCAGCTACAGCCACAGCAACATATGGCAAAGCGAGGCCATTAGTTACCTCAGTGCTCGTCATGGCCTGTCTCCAAATTAGTATATACCACCTAAAAATTAGTTTGTTACGCACCCTTGGGTATGTGGGAAATATCGGCGAAGATTCTAGCCCAAGTGTAGCCATTCCCAAAACTGTGCCAAGCGCCCAAGGGATACTGAAGTACGACACGCCTCCAATAACGTATCCAGGAACAACCGCATGCGGCGATGCTGCAAAGGCCTTGATAAAATAGCCAGTATCCATCTTATGTTGTTAGCTAGCATATTGCACTTTTTCGTTTACACCACTTACAATGACAGCTCCGAAATTGGAGACGAGAAGGATGATGGCAAAGTAGATGCCCTGCTTGGAGTTCATTGTCAACAATGACCCTTCGTAATTACCATCGACATTGTGGCTATCTTGAGCAGAAACAACAAGTTCAAAAAGCTTAGGAATAGATCCAACATGCTCTGAAGTAATGGCTTTGAGGGTGAGATAGCAGCTGAGGATTAGAATTACAAAGGTGTGCAGATAATCCGTGAGGAACCTAATCATCGTCAGAAAGCACCAAGTAAGATTGCCAGGAAACGAACGTCGCTTTGATGCCTCCAGCTAGCGTGTAGATTACAACTCCCAGCGGCAAAAGAAAGGTTGATGCCATGATGTGCATTCCAGTACTACCTCTTGTTAGATGAGCCGGGGAATTTTGCTGACAGTACTCACAGAGATGTTATGACAGCCGAAGCTCCCAAAATCATATTTATGGTGTTGAAGAGATTATTAACCAACGCTAAAAAGGTGAAACTGATATGAGCGATGGTTCCTGGAAATAGTTAGATCATTCACACGTAGTACGGATTCGACACCTACCATATCGAATACGAACAATCTCTAAAACCGTATGGGCTTCAGGCACACGGTCTTTGCAAATGGTTCCCAGATAGGCGAAAAAGACTATGACCACCGAACATCCTCCTCCATACCAGAACCCGCCGCTGATACCATAACTATATGTAACCATGACACAGCTGAGCAAAGCCGTACTCCATAGCCAAGACTATACGTGGTTAGCAGTTGGATTTTGTTCAAGTGAACGTACTCACAGAGACCACTGCCGACGCAATCAAACCAGTTCGAACTCTTCGGTTAGCGACCATGAACCTGTTTCTGTCAGTACTGTATCAAATTGAAGGTCAGGCTACTCACGTTTCCACCTTTGAATTGTCTTCACCAAGCGTCTTTTTCAACAATGCCGTCACCCCAATCATAGCTAATCCGATATTAGCATTTATGATAAACGATGATGATCACTTACCAAAGGCAAATGCCAGTCCGAATAATACGACAACGCCATACCCAACCGATTGTGGAAGCGGCGGTGCCACCTCGCCTGCTGCATTTAATCGTCGATCTAGCATTTTGCAAATCTGAAACAGAAAGGATGCGGCATTGCAAGCAACTCAAAAACGGAAATATGAGTTTTTTTATAGTCTCACCATGATTTATACCGGGATTGCTTTCAATTCTAACAATATCAATACACGGGTGTGAAATACTGGCGATGCATGGTGAGATATGAGGCTATCGGGACTAAGATGTCGTCAATTGCAGACCTCGATGAGGTGATTGAATGGGGCGCATCTTCGGCACCTTGAGACCCCAGATCTGTCAACCAAACGACCGGGGTCGCGTCACAACTTCCAAAAGTAGTTTAACGCCTTGGCGCTGTAATACATAAGAATGCAACGATCTAGACGCCGCGCGTGTCGGGTGGCATTCTCATCACCTTCACCCCCATGCCAGAATGAATTATTACGGGACACGATCGGGATCCGAAAAGCATTCATCATGAGCCCCGCAGACCAGCCCCAGGGAAAATGCGCCCCCAATTCTTGCGGGACCTGCAGACAGCAGCGGGTCCGATGCGACAGGCTATTGCCAGTCTGTCGGCGCTGCTCGGTCATGCAGCGCAAATGTGAGGGCTACAAGCGTCCTAAAGGGGTTCGATGGACGAATAGCATGGCTATCAGGGGCAAGTTGATGGGGAAAACCACGTTCGAGGAAGAGAATGCCTGTGCAGGTCAGGGCCTGGGGCTGGGAATGACAAAACGAAATCACGACAAGATGAATCCGCTCAGTTTCAATGTTGGGAATGACATTTCTCTTTACAGGCCATTGATTGAGCCAGGACTCCAGGACTTGTCTCCAGAATGCAGAAACTACATCCGATATTGTGCGTGGCCCGTCCTTTTTCTCCTATGAGATGCTGACATTTACCAGTCGATCTTGAACTATCAAACGAGTGTGTCGTCTACAATGTCCGATCAACCAATCCATTTTTAGCACTTATGCCACTAATTCCTACCAGTCAAGCATTAACGCATATCATGGTTTCAATCTCAGCCTTTCACTTTTCCCACAGGCGAATCGTACACTCCCCGGGAGCAAATAGAATCTGGGCTGAGGAACTAGTATGGCCTTCGGACCATTACGAGCAGCAATTAAGACATCCAAACTTTAGTCAGCCGCTTCAAACAGCGCTATTACATAAAGAAAAGGCCCTAAAGTGTATGAGCAGAGAATTGAATAGCGCGTCGAGCAACCGCAGTGATGGATTAACTGCCGCAGTGATCCTGTCCATCTGCCTTGACGTTGTGGAATCTGGCGAAATGGGGTGGACGCGGCATCTCATCGGGGCCAAGGAGCTTATTAAACGCCAAAAAGCTTTTCTCGGCGAAGATCATCAAGCATCTAGGGCATGGCTTCAATATTTCGAGACAGCTTGTACAACGTAAGATGGCTCTCGAGTCAAAGATGCAAGAGGTGCTAACAACTGTTAGATTCGACATAATGGGGAGTACACTTTCCAGATCCAAAAGCCCCACAATATTTTCAGATGCTGTTCAAGTTTCCCTGCTTGAGACTCTCCAAAAGTCGGAAGAAAAGACTTGGGTCGGGTGCCCAGCAGAGCTTCTATACATCCTAGCGGCCATTCATTCACTTCTATCCGTTCCAACAACACACAATCAGCTCAATGAGATTTTCGACCTTCACTTCATGCTTGAAAACTTTTCCGTCTCGGCGTGGGCGGCAAAATCTCCACGCGCAGAACACTACTCCTCACGACTGCATCTCGCAAGTTCCTACAAAGCAGCTGTAGAGGTTTACGCCTCGCATGTTCTGGGTGTCTTGCCTGGGGATTACTATATGTCGCCTTCTTATATATCCAGCATTATTGAACCTGCCATTGCGCATATGACATCCATACCAGAATCCGACTTCCACATCAAGAGCTTGGTCTGGCCAGCCTTTATAATAGGCGCCGAGGCAGAAATGGAGGACCAAAGAGCGATAATTCGGACCATTTTCCAAAATATCTGGGTCTCTTCCTGTTGCCGCAATGCAAAGAATGCGGGCGAAATGCTGGAAAGAATATGGAATAGGACCACTGAAGAATGCATGCGAGGGACATGGCTCCAATACATGTATGAGCAGGATGATGCATGGCTCTTTGTGTAGCCTAGCATGGTTTGAACGAAGTTATACTTGGATAAGCAGGCCTTTTGGGTTTGTTTCTTGACCTCATTTATCGTATTACTATTGTCAAATTGACGGCGCTAGAACGCCAATCTGCCAAGTCGTCATTTTACTCCTCGTACAATACACCCTTTGAATGAGTGTTTGACACTTTGCCGCATGACCCTTGCAAAAAGACACAAGTCTTAGCATTTTTACCTAAAATAAATAAAAATAATGCCTAATAGTTACACTTACCTAAGAATTATTTCTTTTGGGGGAAGGGGGGGGGGGGGGGGTTTAGATGTATTTTTGCCTCAGAAATTCTCATTGTTTTGTCTGACTGGGCTGTGAGCGCAGAAATCTGCTGCAAGCTAATGCAACCTGCCTGTCAGAGCTGAGACACCCGCTGTGGAGCAATAGATGTCCAAAAGCTCCACCAAGGGATTTCGTCATCGTCCAAGGTAAGGCGCCATTCGAGCAGCCGAATGAGGCAACTTTTTTGAGAAACACTTACAAGAATCTAGGTTTGGTTAAATTGAAGCCAATACCGGCTCATCTCGGCCAAGAATCCTTCGGTCAGTCAGTGAGCTTACACCCGCCTCATCCAATATGGCTAATGGCACGTTGGAGTCGCATCCCCTCTGTCCTCTTTCGGCAAGCGAGATACAATTGGCTGCGTCTCTGATTCGAGAACTGTGGCCGAGTACCATCTCGCTGAGTTTCAAAGCCATTACTTTGAATGAACCTCTGAAAAAAGACCTGGTGCCATATTTGGATGCCGAGGATAATGGTCTCCCTGCCCCTGCAATTCCTCGCCAGGCGTTTGCCTCATACTACATACGTCAGACTGTAAGTGATTAAAGGGTCAACTATAAGAGAAAAATACTTATCGAAAGTAGTCCATAATGCACGAGGCAGTTGTCGACTTGGGAACTAAAAAAGTAGAGAGCAACATCAGGCTTGGTCCCAATGTTCATAGTAACATTGACTATGACGAAGCTCAGGTGATAGAAAAAGTTGCTCTTGAGGACCCCAAAGTTCTCGCGGAGATAGAGAAACTTCAACTCCCGGAAGGAACTGTCATCTGCGCAGACCCATGGGCATATGGTAAGACACCCGACAGATTAAGTACGTGCCACTAACGTCACAAGGCTCCGACGGCATTGAGGATGACCAGCGCATGTATCAGGTGTTCCTATACATGCGAGACCCTAAAAATCCTTCTGAGCTTGATTCTAATCACTATGCCTTTCCGCTTCCAATTTCTCCTGTCATTGAGTGTAATGAATACAAGGTTATTCGAGTCGATGTTTTACCGACAGGGGCAGACAATACCGTCAAACTTTCACCATACCAACCAACGCCAGCAAATGAGTATCTACCAGAGTATCAAGATATACGAACAGACTTGAAACCGCTTCATGTCTCTCAGCCAGAGGGTGCTAGTTTCACTGTCACCCAAGTGGGTGAAACTGGGCACATACTCAATTGGCAGAAATGGTCCTTTTTCATAGGTAATTCCAATTTTACCCAAGCTAGAGACCATTATTAATCATGTCTAGGTTTCAATTATCGCGAAGGAATGGTGCTGTACAATGTCAAGTACGACAACCGCCCGCTTTTCTATCGGGTTTCTCTCTCTGACATGAACATTCCGTATGCCGATCCACGGCATCCTTTCCACAAAAAGGCTGCATTTGATCTCGGGGATGTTGGAGCTGGCGCCACGGCCAACAACCTTAAACTCGGCTGCGATTGCTTAGGTCGCATTCAGTATTTGAACGGTGTCATCTCTGACGAGAATGGCGAGCCTGTGCGCATGGAAAACTGCATATGCATCCATGAGCAAGACGCCGGCATTGGATGGAAACACACCAACTACAGAACAGGCCGTGCTGCCGTGGTTCGGTCTCGCGAACTGGTCCTGCAGTCTATTCTCACCATCTCCAACTACGAATACATTCTCATGTTTGTTTTCAACCAGGCGGGAGAATTTACCTACGAGGTGCGCGCCACTGGCATCCTTTCTACACAACCAATCGACCATGAACTCAACCAAGTCGGTGTACCATTTGGAACCGTGGTGCATCCTGGTGTTTTGGCCGTCCATCACCAGCACATCTTCTCTCTTCGAGTCGACCCCATGATTGACGGCCACACAAACCAGCTCACATACGCCGAGGCCCACCGAATACCTCGGGATCCTGAATGGAATCCCCACGGAAACGGCTACCAGGTCATTGAAAAGACTGTCGAGACAACGTCCGGCCTGGATCTGGATGTCGACTTGAACCGCACATTCAAGATTGTCAATCCGAATTCAAGAAATCCCGTCAACGGGAAGCCAGTGGGCTATAAAATAGTTGCTCCGCCATTCCAAAAACTGCTCGCCGACGAGGAGAGCTTCCACAATCGGCGAGCAGAGTTTGCCGATCACAACATCTATGTCACCACGCACAGGGACAAGGAGCTGTATGCCGGGGGATGGTATACCAACCAATCCAGGGGCGGAACAGGAGTGCGTGCATGGTCGAAAAGAAACGAGCGTCTGACTGAAGAATCAGATATCGTTGTATGGGTGCAGTTTGGGATCAACCATGTGCCCAGAATCGAGGACTTTCCCGTGATGCCGGCTGAGATTCTCAAGGTGCATTTCAAACCCGTCAACTTCTTCGACAAGAACCCGTCGCTGGATGTACCTCCCAGCCAACAATGCTTCAACAAAAGCAGCCTAGTCTAGGAAAATAAAAAAGGAATGCAAAGTACCATGTGTGCTAGAATCTATAAACATGCGAATGCTAAAGTATTGGCTTAGAATCATCATCATTATACTTTTCCTTCAAAATCGTCATTCTCTAAGCCCCAAAGTTCAATTTTGAGGCTTGCGCCCGGTGATGAAGCGATAACTTGTAATCAACCGAAGGTCCTTATCCCGAAACTCTCGCTTCACCCCCTCCATCAAGACCTGGCACTGCTCCTTGGAGTAATTCCACACACGCGTAAACAGCGCTGGCGTGTGCGAATCGACCGACATCTGCATGTGAATGAGCTCGTAGCGTCCCAGCTCCTTGAGGCGCGGGTTCTTAGCCCAAGGTCCAATGGGGATCTAACAACGCGGTCCGTTCGTTAGTGTGCACTCTAAAAAAAAGAAAAGACGGAAAGACGTACGCGATATGTCAATTCTTTGACATCTTCAAACCCTGCATCAATCATCCACTGCCTGTGGTACTTGGCGACGTTGATCTGCTTTCCAAAGACCTTGCTCGCGCCGTCCAGCTTCTCAACCCATTCCATGGTCCACGGCGCGCGGTCGCAGCTGTCGTCGTCGCTGAAGATCCACGCGTCGTACTCCTGCATCTCCACGATGCCGCCGGGCTTCAGGTTGGCTTTGACCTGCCGGTAGAAGCGCGCCCAGTCGGCAGATGTGCCGCTCAGCGCGCGCCCGTGGATGTAGTCAAAGTGCTCGTCGTCGCGATACGTCCACTCGTCCTCGTAGTCGTCGACGTGGAACCTGCAGTTCGGCGGTACCCAGTCGGGCTGGATGGGGGAGAGATCGACGCCGTAAACGTCCGAGGCGGGGAACTCGTCGGCGAGATCGACGGCCCAGATGCCCGTGCCGGTCCCGAGATCGAGGATCCGCAGCTGGGGATTCGTCTCGGGCGCAGGCAGCGGCGCGGTGTAGAGACGACCACCTAGCAGCAGACGCCAGATATGGTGTTGCAGGTCCAGACGCTCCTGTTCCTGGTCATCATTCGGCAGCACATACTGGCCCTGGCGATAAGCGTGGTATCGGCGCCCGTTTTCGTACTGATACTCTTGAATAGAAGAGGTCATTGACCCCGTGCCGGTGCTCCCGACATCAGACTCATACGTCGAGTCCGTCTCGTCGGTCTCGCCGCCCGTCTGTCAAAAAAAATTATTAGCCGGGGGAAGGATTCGGTGAATATGTCATCAAACGGCTCACGTCAACTTGCAGGGGCGCATGCTCAGCTCCGTCCTCGGCCGGGTTGAGGGCATGTTCGGCGGCGGCATCGGGGGCGCTCCGCGGGCTGGAGGCACCGCTGGCGGGGGCCGGCGGCGGCGTGTGTTGACCTTCGTCTTGAGGCATCGGCAGAGTCCCAAGGGCGTGGTTCGTTACAGAAAGAAGCAATCATCTCGGTGGGGCGCAGTTTGACGTAAGGTGGAGGCGGCGCCTCAAGCGAGATTCCGCTAGACCCTGGACGTACGTGTGTGTGTGTGTGTCCATGTCTGCGCCATTAGGACCGACGAGCGAAACTCTGGTCTCGTAACGGCATGCGATCAGCATTGTAATCCCGATCCTCAGCCAATACGAAATATTCGTACGCAACGCGCGTCTTCAGCCCCCAACAGCGCTGTAAGCCATGTCTGCGCAGGACAAGCTCGTCTGCGTCGTCGGCGCCACGGGAAACCAGGGTGGCTCCGTGGCTCGTCGATTCCGACAAGCTGGATTCCGTGTGCGGGGTTTGACTCGCAATCCTGAGTCGCCCGCGTCCCAGAAGCTGGCCGCAGAGGGCATCGAGCCGGTCAAGGCCGAGCTGGAGGACGTCGCCAGCCTCGTCGAGGCCTTTAAAGGCGCCAATGTCATTTTCAGCGTCACCCAGTACTGGGAGCCGTTTTTCCGTCCCGATTGCCGCCAAAAGGCCCAGGAGCAGGGCATCTCGTGTCGCAAGTTCGCCTACAACGTCGAGTATCAGCAGGGCAAGAACATTGTCGATGCCGCAGCCACAGCCATTGACACGCTCGATGCAAATGGATTTCTCGTGTCCACGCTGAGCCATGCTGGCAAATGCAGCAAGGGCGCCTTTACCGAACTGTATCACTTTGACGCCAAGGCCGATGTCTTTCCTGAATACGTGCAGGCGAATCACCCAAAACTAGCCGAGAAAATGTCTTGCATCCATACAGGTTTTTTCTACACCAGTTTCAACATCTTGCCTGAGTCGTATCTGGGGAAAGTGGGTTGAACCCGACCGGTTGGTTTTTTTTCTTTTTTTTTCCTAACAGTTGATAGCAACCCGATGGCAGTTATCAGATGGCATTCACCACGTCTCCAGACAAGCCAGTACCTCACCTGGACCCCTCCGGTGATATGGGCAACTTCACATACGCCGTGTACCGAATGCCTCCCGGCAAGGCCTACATGGCAGAGGGCACCACTTGCACCTGGCCCGAGTGGATCAAGACGTGGGGCGAGGTCAATGGCAAATCGGTATCATACAAGCAAGTCACGCACGACGAGATGGTTGCACAGACGCCAGACCACGATACCGGCATCGAAGTCACCTACATGTACTCGTACAGCTCTGACCCAGGATATGACGGAGGCATGACTCTGTTGAAAGCCCAAGACATTCGAAATGTAAGCCAACCCTCTCTTCATGCCTTGACCAAACTGACAGCATAGGCTGGAATCGATTGCCCAATGACCAGTTGGAAGGACTGGGCGACCAAATATGATTGGTCATCCATCATCCAAGAGTGATGGGACGAACTGCGTCAAAGCTTTGCCTTAGTGGCAACCCTATCTCGGTGTCCGAAATTTCGATGGCGGGCGGAGCACAGACCTGAGATAACGATGTTGAGATGTTGATAGTATTGTGAGATTGTTATGAATATATTGAATTACATGCTCATAGATATAAATCTTTTTGTTATTTTTATGAACGAACCAATCCGACATGCCATGAAAGGACGTGTCCCATCTACCTGCGAGTACCGCTAAGATGTTAGCCCTGCTTAAACTTTGGGCGATCAACACCCAGCTACCGTTGACCCCTGGGTCGATCTCGCTAGAACAAGGAATTATCTACTACCGAGTCCATGAGTCTAAACTCATTACCACTGAGGTTTTATTGAAGATATGATTGATCGGGGTATCATTTCACTGGGGTATGCAAACATTCAATCACCTTCACATATTCAAAGCAACCAAGTTTAAGCAAATCTTCTTCTTTGATGCATCTGCTTAGCTAAGGAAAATTATAGTGTCCAATGTATACAGGCGTGACAATTAATTCCTCCATCCAATTAACCACCAATTCATTCCTTAAGCACCGAGGGTGGCGAGAAGACCAGCAACGGGAGTGAGGAGAGGAGCCAGGAGGCCGTTGCCGAGACCAGCGAGGAGGGGGCTGAGAGCAGCGACCAGACCGGGAACGATGGCAACGACGAGGCCGGTGACGAGGACCAGGAGCTTGTAGAGGATCTGGAAGACGGAGTGCAGGATCGAGTTGAGCTGGGGCTGGACGCCGAGGACGGTAACCACGGCCTTGACGGTAGCAAGGACGATGGAGACGAGGTTGACAACGAGGTTGAGGACGGTGTCGACATCGGCGTCAGCAACGGTGAGGCCAGCGGAGCCAGTGAGCTTGGTGACGACCTCGGTAAGGGTGTAGTGCATGTCCTGGAACTGGCTGGCGGACTGGTCGGCGGCAGCAGCCTTGCTGAGGTCGCCGCTCTGGACCTTGGAGACGATGGTGGCTGCAACAGGTTAGCCTTCTATCTTCCGGGATTTTGAGTTGGAGGGTGCTTCATACTGATGGTGGTTCGCTGGGTCTGGATGGTGGTGACAGCGCCCTGAAGAACAACAATCAAGTTCTTGGTGTCGGTGACGGCTCGCTTCTGGGCAGCCTCGTTGAGGATCTGGGTAACGCCAGTGCCCTTGACAACGGTCTCGACACCCTTGACGGAGTCCTGGACGTTCTTGCCATCGCGGGCAGCGGGCTGAGAGGTAGGAGCCGCAAAGGCCGACATGGCCAGAGCGAGAACGGAGAAGAAAGCAGCCTTCATTTTGATGGATGTGGTGAGAGAGTAAAAAGGTTCAAAAAGAGTGAATCAGTTGGTGTGGAAATAATTATGTGTAGAAGGAAACTTTAGGTTGTAGTGTTGCTTGCGATGAGGCTGATGAGAATGAGAAGTTGTCTGGAGGAGAGACATCGAGGGTTACTTATACAGGCTCAGACGCCCTCATCCCCTATCCTCCCGAAGCAGGATGATCCCATCAAAAGCAACAGTCAGAGAATTTTCCAAGCACGAATGTCGATCACTCTCTCGCCAGGGTGCCGCATCCCGAAATGCTTCCCAAGCGTTTGGTTATCTCCACTGTATTTCCCTGGCCTTACCGTGTATCCTGTCTCAGTCAAAACATGGCGAAAGGCCGTGTGCTTCATCCAACATCATTCCATTTCTCTTGCTACTAGTTCGAGTGCCAATCGACCAACATCTGTCGCCATCATGTCATGAAACCCCTATTCACCGCGGCTGGAAATTACATCCCGCAAGGTTGCCGGTGCCATTGATGTTGATCACGGCGGCCAACGAATCGTGCAGTGACAGCGTCGGGATGGTTTTCGCGTAGGTTCAATCAGCCGCTGACGACAATCCCTGGCCGAAGAAGCAAAGTAGTGTGGGCTCGTGCAGCGCTACGCTCCCATTGTGGGGAGCTGAGATGGACTTTAGCTCACGTAGCTCGGCACGATCCCTGATCGGCGCGCAGCTGGTCCTGTCAATCAGCTCTTAGCCTTGGCTCGCCTGGTGCCTTCTTTTATTGAAGGGGAAAATTGTGGCTCCAAAACATTGCCCGTCTTTTCTTTTTGGGCGCCGCAAAAAAACTGGCCAAGCCCAGCCGACGTGACGGAATAAGCATCCCCAATGCCATGATGTGATGCCGCGTCTCACCCAAGACCTTGAGCTGTCTCTGGTTTATCTTCATTCGCAGTCCTTGCCAAGAATCAGGCGCGCTGGTATGTCATCTTTCTCGCCAAGCGGTGCATCCGAGACAGGGGAACGAGACATTACCATGTTGGCGGCGTGTGGCAGGCCCACGCAGCCCATGGCCATGGATCCCAGCCAGGCTCAAATAAGCTACGTCGATCGACATCTGGAGATCTGGGATCCGGCCTTCCGGTTGGAGACACCGCGACTAGGAGGTGAGGAAGTCTCCGCAACTTTGCTCATCACGGAAAGGATATTCCCAACATTCCTGAGTTAGGAGGTCCACTAGGATCTGCGTTGGACGAATGTAACCAAGGAAAATGAATGAGGAAAATAGCAATCGGCTTCTAGCCGAGGCTGAAGGCTGGGCTAGAGAAAATGGCCTCCTAGGTAAGCTGAAAAACTGATATGAGCAGTGGAGAAGACTGGGAGCAGGTCTTTGAGTTCTCCGGACACCATTTCCGGGAGCAAATATTGGTTCTTTGGCCAAAGATCCGAATTGTTGTGTAAGCAACGATGCGCCGTCCAATACTTTTGACCAACGTGGACATTGATCATCACCACTAACTACACAGGTACGTGTCAGCGGCAAGTCTGGCTTTTGACAGACACCAGGACCATTTCCTTATTAGGCAATGTCCCAAAATCGATGTAAAGTTGAGTTTCGACGGTTAAGCATGATGGACAACCACAACGTCCCATGCTACCCTACATTGTCCGCTAAGCGTAGACTTTACCCGCGAGCCGAAATGACGACATGAGGCGCACGCTGCGAACTCAAGCCCAACCTCCAAAGTGTTTTTTTTGCTTCCAAGTCAGCTGATGTGGAGAAGAAACGGTGTGCAGGCCATTGATGAGCCACCCACTCGGCCGTAGCGCGGGACCAGCTCGTCGAGCCTGCGCTGACTCGCCAGCCTTTTTTCCCGCGACGGCGTTTTTCGGGGACTTTAACAGCCAGACGCTTTGTAAGAGCAAAGTCTGTTAACAGCCACGTCTTGCGTTAGCGTCGTCCGTTGTGCAGATTTGCGGAATAAAAAGAGAGTTTGACGGAAGAGCACCGATTAGCTCATCAGATGTGAACGATCCGTGCATCTTGCTTTCCTCCGTTAACGAGTCTGCTTGACGCTATTGCAAGTTTATTATTGCAACTTGGTCCATATTTTTATCATGTTGCAGATCGGAAATCGTGCCAATGCAGTCGTGTTTGCCACTGGGCGGAAGACTTGTTGTGCTTGTGTTGGTGATATGTAAGCCCGGCATTTCGGAGATGCCGGAAGCTGTGCAGATCTTGCTACCCGATTCTTCAGATGACTTGATTCCCGTTCCGAGAGTCGGATTCTGCGTGTCCGGGGGTAATTGTTTTTGAGTCAACGTAGTTAGCCTTAATAGGTTCGCATCTAGCTTGATCATGATTGGCCACTATCAAAAGTCAGACGACAGTCCTGTTAGATTACCATCAGTGTTTTGATCTTGTATTCCGAGTTGTTTATTTATTGGGAAACATTTTTATGAAATATGAGATTGAATAAGGTTGACGGTTGATTAAGTGCAGTCTGGTGTTTCGTTTCTCCCTGCTTTGTGTTAAGGTTAGTGATATGCTTCAGACGAGAAACTAGGCACTCACAAGTTTAAACCAAATCATATTAGTCCGCAAAAATAGTGTCGAGTGGAGAGAAAGCCATCACATGGCAAGGGAATAGATATGTAGAACAAACCAGTGTATCTTTTTGAAATCTAACTCTATAGCTCTATTTTTACAAGAAAGTCTCGCTCTCAAAACAAGAAAAAAAGCAAATCTAACATCGTTTATAATGACTCAATCAGCAACGGGTAGTCTCAGACCAAATTTCCCTAGGCTTTTCTTCCTGTTAGCTTCGTTGTCGATGTCGCGTTTAGATCTTGCACTTGGACTTGCCGGTAGGGGTAGAGACGGCGGAGGAGGCGCCGGTGGGGATGCTGCCAGAGGGAGGAGTACCGGAAGCACCAGCGGGGGGAGTGCCGTTGCCACCGTCCATGCCACCAGAGTTCTCGTTGGCGACACCACCCTCAGCGTAGAGGTAGGCAGCAGGGGTGATAGTCTGGGACAGGGTAGTGTTGATGCCGAAAGCCAACCAGGCGAAGAGACCGTCAGAGACGCTGTCACCGAGAAGAGTGTACTCCATGACGGGGTCGACACCCTCAGTGGCAACCTCCTCGCTGAGGATGGAGTCGTCGGCGTTGGTGGTGAGCTCCTGGGTGTTGGTGTTGTAGGGGGCAGTCAGCTCAACCTCGGAGATGAGGTCCTGGTCGAAGAAGGCCTGGCCGACGTGGCTGGCGTAGTTGAGGCTGCCGAGGGTGTTGTTCTTCTGGAGAGTGGCGTTGGTGTGGACCAGGACGTGGATGTGGGTGGCACGGCTGGTGTAGTGGCCGGGGAAGATGGACTCGAACTGAGCAACACCGTCGCTGTTGGTCTCCTGGATACCACGGAGCCAGGTGTTGTCGATGTTGGACTCGTCGGAGCTGTCACCGTTGCCGCTGGCGACAATGCCGGAGTAGACACCGGTGGAGTTGCAGTGCCACATCTCGAGGTAGACGTTGGGGACGGGGTCGCAGGTCTCGACGTCGATGACCTGGTAGTCGAGGACAATGTCCACACCCTCCTGATCCTCAATGAGGTTCTCCCTCACATACTCGCCAGCGACGTAGTAAGGACCCTGGGTGACCTCGGGAGTGAGGACGCAAGAGTTGATTCCACCGAAGAGAGTGGCGGCATCGGTGTTGGGAGTGTAGCCGTTGGAAGTCTTGTTGTGGGAGGTGGCAAGGATGGTGTCGAGGTCGCGCTTGCGGAGACCGCGCTTAGAGCGAGCCTTCTCGATCTGAGCCG
Organism: Calonectria pteridis; assembly: GCA_022837005.1. Classification (NCBI taxonomy): domain Eukaryota; kingdom Fungi; phylum Ascomycota; class Sordariomycetes; order Hypocreales; family Nectriaceae; genus Calonectria; species Calonectria pteridis. Next base: position 833,568 of record JAKZGU010000004.1, read on the forward strand.
CGCGGCGGGCGCTGTTGCGGGCCTCGATGCCGCGGGCGCGGAGCTTCTCAGTGCAGTGGGCGAGCGAGGCGCGCTTGACCGAGTTAAGGTAGTCGCGGCGCTCAGCAGCCTCTCGGGCGACGTTGTGGCCGGGGTGGGCAGTGGCAACGCCTCCGAGGAGGGCGAGGCTGGCAATGACGTTGTTGGAGAAACGCATTTTGAACGGTTTGGAAGAAGAGCGTTGAGGTTGTTTGGGGAAGGTGTTGCGAGAAGGAGTTTGTTGCTGAAGCCTGCAGCTGATGTAGAGATGTGTAAGAGATGGAAGAGGTTGTTTGTTGAAGAGGATGCTGAAGCTGATGATGATGAATTGGATTCGACGGGATTCGCAGCTTGTTATATACACTTTCAATTCACGAAGATCTATTACAGGATCAATAAACTTGACCCCCGGCCTGCCCTGTCGCCCTGTGGGGATCGTGAATGGGCTCCATGGTGGTCGATGAGGCAAGGAGCACTCAACAGTTACGTGTACTGGATAGCTTCGTCATCCGTCCTCATCTCCTCGCCTCGACCACTGCACTGCCAAGTCTGGCAGCTACCGGGCTTCCCCACTCGTAAAGGCACTCGGCCGGAGGGCACAGGCCAGAGGGGCGGCGTAGCGGCGTCGGTCTTGGGCGAGCAAATAGGCATAACTTGGCTCTTGATACAGGGGAGGCCGAGGCACACAGGCCTGGCCTGGATGCCTCCGGACCTATCATGTCGCCCACGAAACAAAGCAGACGACGACATGTTTCCACCCCTCGCATCCCTGAAACCGAGTACCGACAGCCAAGTGCTGGCAATTGGTGGTGGTGGTTGACATGGAATCAAGGGCTAACAGGGCGACGCGCAAGCCTCGCTCTGGCGGAGCCCTGTGGGGCTGGTGGGTTTGGCGGGAACTCTCCCACCTCCCGAAGCTACAAGGCCAAGGTTCGACCTAAGGCGCGGAGAATCGACATTTGGCTTTCTCAAAGGGCGGCAGATGAGCCTTGGCGAGGATTTCGCCTACCATCGCATTGTGTCATAGTACAAATTCTACACCCGCTTAGCACAGCATCGGAGATACCGTCCGCTGTGTCTACTGGGCTGGCGGTACGCGGGGCGAGTCATGGTTGCGCGCTCCTGTCTCAAGTTCAAGGTGGGACCTTGCAGAGATTCGTCTGAACGATTTGTTGCAAATAAATTGGAGAAGGAAAAAAGAAAGGCATTTAGTGTACGCGTATCCCGATTAGCGCGTTACTTCGTTTCATGCACGCACAGAAACGCAATTGAACAAAACTCCCCGGACTGACATCATCAACTGGTTTTTGTGTTTGGACTTTGGTGTTGTCTGTGCAATTGATGAGCAATCGGGTGCTCGGTGTGCTCAGTGTGCTCAGACTTCCCGCAGTCCCTAAAGGGCAACTCAGCCTCTGTATTCGTTGACTGTGGCGCTGTGCGAGGCCCCTGTCAAGTTGGCCGGTCCGCCTTAAACCCCGAACGCACGCCCCTAATTTCGACCCAGCAGTATGAGATACAACGAAGTATGCGCAGCAATTGGTTGAACTATAACCCGCGCATTCCCGTCTGGTGCAGACGAAAAGCCTCATCAAGTCCAGACGGGGATACACGTCAAGGACGCGCCATGCCCCGAGGGAAACGAGAGATCACCGGTGGTTTGGTTCGTTTGGCACCCTCTCGGCCGGCCTTGCATCTTGCTGACCCAGTTTCACAATGCTGGACACAAGGCGAGCATTACGTGGCGGCACCACGGGCTGCAAGCTTAAACGGTTCTACCCCAGCCACAAGATCACGGGAATGTGGGCAAGGCAAATCCAACCGCTGTGCGCTACAATTTCCCTTCCAATGATCAAGAGATCAAAAATAAAAAAGCCAATTGCGTTCACGTCCCTGTCCATGCCTTGACTACCATGTGGCCTTGGGAGCAATCCTCGGCACCACCGAACGCGCGTAACGGTTGTGACAGACGGGTCTGTTCTCCGAGCGAGGAAGTGATTGACCCCGGACAGGGAGATGTAGATATCACAGAGCCAATTTGGGCATCGCCCCTCCAATACACTGAATCAAAGGTTCCGCCGGCCCTTGCATATTCTTGCCAAGACGTCTCTGTTTGTCGTCGTCATGGAAAACAGAAGCCATCGCATTGGCCTGGATTCCTCCGCGGCGGATAATAGTGGGGCGACCTCGATGACCGCATCCTATTTATGTGCTGGGTGAAAGTTTAGGCAGGGTTCAACTATCTCTGGATCGCACTGCCCCTCACCGTTACCACGTAATGCCGTACAATTGCATGCATTGAGCAGCACCTCTGCCGCCCATCTACCACATTTCCCCCCTTTGGCATCAAAAGTGATGAAAAAAAAACTTCATCTATGATCCACTCGGCCTCTCGGTTGACCTCGCCGTCAGCAATGCATGTGGGGTAGGGCACCCTCCGTCCCTGGCTCAGGACCCGCCAGGCTGTCAAACATCGGAAAGTGGGAGGTCGTTTCACAACTGGGGCTGCCAGTGATGCACATGTACAGCCAAGTCGGCGGCGTATGTTCGAGCTTCCATTCCTGTTATCCTGACGCCGCTCGAGCGCATTCTTTTCTTGTATTGACATCCGTACCCACGCGGGAATACCATGCCCTCGGTGTATATGCTCTATTGGTCCAGCTAAGAGCCGTCTACCAGACTTGCAAGCCCTCGCAGCCTTGTACTTACCAGGGTGCATAGAAAGGAGCCTCGGTGAAAGCTACTCCCGTTCAAGCTTAATATTATCCTGCACTTGGACGTAACATTCGTACACCTGGCTGCTCGGTATCCATTCGCCCGCCGCAACAGCTCTATCGAGGGATTTGCACTCTGTGGGGACAACCTGTCGAGGACTATTCACTGCCGATCTTCATATTACTATTCAATAGAACAGTAGGCTGCTTTTGGATCTTTCTTATCGCGATTCTGCCGGGCTAACCCGCCATGACTCGCCATCATTCTAGGAATCCAGCGGGCCATCAACAATTGCGGCTCGGGAGGCCCAGCCTGCGCAATTGCATAGAGTTCGTAGAGATGGTCAGAATCTTGATTGCACAGCCACTTAAATTCTGGATTATTAATGGCTTGCCCTCCAGATTCATTTTGGGTCCCATAATTGTTGTATGGGGCAGGCGACCGCGGCGCTCGGACAACCCCCCGTATGATTTCCTATTTCGGCCATACCATATTCTAAATCCCACTTGCCGGGCATAAATCTCGTGTATGATCGTTTTTGGATAAGGCGTACGGCGTAGGTAGCGTACTCCCGAGATGAGAAAATCGCGACCCTACAATTAACATCCATCTCTATTCCAGTCCGGTTTGAATCACATTCATTGCACCAGGTGCACGAAAAGGCTGTTCTGGAATGTAGAAGTTACTTTTACGAACCTGTCCTCGAGCTTGATGAACCCCTGACAGTGTGTATTCGAATGACGCAAAGAGCCCGTCTCTCGGAAATTTGAAATTCCAAGTCAGGCAAAAATTAAATTTGTTGGGATATCTTTTATTGCCTGGATTATGTTAGAGGCCCTCTTGTGTGTGGTGTGTACCCTCGAGATCCGAGGTGCTTATGGGTTGACCGCCACAGAGCCTCGGCCAACCAGGCTGGAGGTGTGACGGGTTGGTTTGAACATGCCAAGAGGAGGCTTTGAATTCTAGTTTTAGTCACTGACAAAGTCACCCATGGTAAAAGCATGTTCAGTGTGGCTGAAGACCCACAGACAGTTCGAGTCTCAAGGAGTTCACTCACCAAGCAAGTACCCTAGAGTAATTGCAACACATGACATTTCGCGTTTTTAGGACAATTGAGAGGTCAGGTGTAATTATTATGTGTTGAATATTCATCTCCAACAACTTTTAGTCTGTAAGACCATTTCCCCTAGAGATTGATGAGTCTGTGTCGTACTTTTATTTTTACAACAGAGCCACTACTCATAAATGAAGCAATGGACGTGACATGATTCAAGACAATTAGCTGCGGCGAAGATAAAAGACAACAAATTATAACTTCCTACTCTTTCTTAAACAGACAGAGGTAATGATGGCAACAATAGCATTGTCGAATATAGCAAGAGCTGCAATGAACTGGGCGCTACGGGCATTGGCGCGACTAGTAAACCGGGCGAGAATACCAAGACCGCCGAATCAGCCTCGTTGCGGCGGCTTCGTCGGAGAAAACGTCGGAGAAAGGTGCCATAACCCAATGAAGAAATACCGCGCTAACCCAAGATGGGAATTTCCTCGCAAACGAGCGCGAGAACGAGACCGATACTTGCAGCGTTCACAGTGGAACTTTATTCAACCTTGCACAAAATTTGTGCCCGTGCGCAAGGTTCGCCGATACCCGATGATGAAATTAATTAAAGATCGATGATCATGTACGGATAGATTGATGTACATGCTTTAAATTTGAGTTACTCAAACGTCATTTTCCCAAGTTTCAGATTCATGTTAAAGGGATTTATGAATGCAGGGCAGACTCAAGATTGATGGCCAATCCCATACATATTTGGCCTACTAATTTCAAAACTACGTAGATGTGAGCGTGAAAACACACATCGGCTACCGCGTGACAAGATTGGTCTCAACGCTTCATGACCAAGACAACAGGCCTTGGACTGGGTAAAGTCTAAAGGAAACAGTGACCCAATTAGGATTCTATAACTAGGACCAATGAACAGAAGAAGGAAAAGTCAATCAGGCAGGTCCAATGGGTACGACCTTGGCGCACAACCACCCGGCATGTGGCGCTTGCTGGCCTCGTTCCCCCAGATTCAGCTCCAGAGATAGCCGCTTTCAACAGAAGGACAATCGCCCTCCCGAATTCGAGTATAACGCGCAGTGAAGCATTTACGAATGAATGAGATCGTCGCAACCACGTGGATTGGGAAGAACACGGACACCTTTCTGCTCTGCAGTGTGGAGTTTGCTACGATCGGTTTTCTAACGCCTGTAAAGTGGCGAGCCCTATGACCAACTGTTGAACTTGAGACACATCAGTTCCAAGTCCAAGAGTACTCGAATTGCCGACATCTTCTTTTTAGCGCCCGGTCTGAACTCAGATACGTTGGATTGACCTTGCGCTACTTCTTAACAACTATTAACCACAGCCACAGCGACTAAACCAAGGCCCACCCAGCAAAACGACTAAGGTCTTCTCTGCTGCTACGAGGCGTAGATTGTGGCCCAGGTTCGGTTCAAGTAGTCCACAGATGCCGTCTCGCTGGCGATAAGGTCAATTTTAATTTTGTTATATCACTCCCGAATGAGGAGCACATCGACACCAGCGCTGGGAAATGTGACTACTACCGTGGGTTAGGCGCTACGACGTTGTACTAGAGGTTTCCTAGCAGATTCAGTGTCCAATATTACATTTCTACAGCCCCCCGAGAGGAAGCCACCATGATCGACGCGGAGCCTAGTCCCCCAGGGAACCAAGCTAAAATACTGTCCTTCAAGACATTTCAGTCTCCACTGCCGGATCACGGCGCTTCTCCTCCAGCATTTGAGGTTAGTCAATCTCCATCTGACGGCTTACCCTCGCACTGGTGCAATGCTTGCAAGTGCTTCTGCCATGACCGTGAGGATCTGCGACGCGTCTAGCTGTCCAAAATCCCCGACCACAACAAATTCTTATCGAGGAAGCCGAGACGGGTGCACGTTCAAGAAAAATCTTCAAGTTGATGGAGAGAATTTCTGAATGGATTTGAAATGGAATTACTGCTTAACTTGCTGGCATTATTGGGGGGGGGGCATACTGAACAGGGTCTGGGGGTCATGGGTCTGGAGGCGTGAGCCAGGGCTGAGTGACCAGTTGGTCAGGCTCAAGAGTCCTAAAGAACTGTCAGGGTCAGCTCTGGGAAGTTTTTACATCTTGTGACATTTGAAAACCACGACAAGATTAACGGTGTTGCCCTTTATAAGCGAGATGTCGGAGGCATCGTTGAACTCTCGGTCGTTCGACTGGGGGTGTCGCGCCCTGACGGGGGCATTTTCAATGCAAAACTTTGGTGTTTGGCATCATACTCAGCCTATGTGCTCCCAAGGGGCCACTTGGGTGGTTCTCTCACTTCTTCCAAATGGGCAATGTCCACATATTGCTGTCGTCCTCGTCAATACAAGCCGCGTCACTCTAAGGGTTAGGGTTAGGGTTAAACCCAACCCTAGGAATACAACGACCCGTGGTAGTCCGCCTGGTGTGGCGACTCGGTGCTCTCGTACCGATTGATCCATTACTGGATAGCCAAACATATTCTATGGGTGTATTGTCCTAGAAATGGACAAGAAAACGCCTACCAACAAGATTCCGGCTGCTGCGGTGCCTCCGTCGCCATTCTCAACTGACCCAGCTGATGCTCTCGCTGCTGCTGCGACCACTCAGGTCCCTTCGACGCTTGTGACACCGCCAGCAATTACAACTGAAATCGAACGAACGCTAAATTAGGAAAACCAGCTGGAATCCCCGCGCTAAATGCCAATAATGCATTTGCGGTGTCTACAAACTCGACCAAGTCCGAGGCGCCGAACCCACTCGCAGTTAAAGTAAAGGGAGAGTCCAAGAATGCGGCACTAGCGGCGGTAGTAGTAGCACAATCCTAGCTGCAGCTAGTGCGACCATGTATCCCGATGCCACGAGGCGGAGGTAGCAGCCGTGGAGGCGCTTACCTGCCACCCAGTCAAAGAGTAGCAAGCGGTGGGAGTTTTATGCTGGGATCTCACCATTCGCTGTCAGTATTCTCGAAGAGATTTGCCATACTTTCAGGCCGAGCAAACCCGAATATGGATCTTGCCGAGGATGTCCTTCCAGAACATGGTATCGGATGGGTTTGCCCTCGTGATTCAAAGGGTCAGAACTAAGCAAGAGGGGAATTGGGCATGAGTTGTGCAGTGCTAACTTGCCTAGAGCTCCGCCACATCAAATGGCGTAAAGTGAGTTTTACGGCTAGATGTAGGGCTTCCCTCAGGCTCGTCTGGGTTGACTACCCTAATTTATAGGCTTAGCTGCCGGGATCATAGAAGGATTGATCGAATGGCTCAACTTCAGTTCGAACGAACCGTCAAGTTTTGGACCAGGCCTACGTGCATCGCAAGACACCAACTGCGACTTCTTGTCTTGAACGCATGTTCAATGGAGCAGACCTGCCATTTTTCACCCATGAGAATGAAACATTGATCTCCATGAATTTTCGGAAGATAACCTCGACAATCTCCTCGATAGCACTCTCCAGGAGCTTGAGAACTGGGTCATCCAGCTGACATTGTTGAGGGGTCAAGTTGAAGCTACCATCATTGTGGTTGGATGATGACGGTCTTGTGCATACGGAGGTTGGCGCTTGAAATATTGTTAGCTCGATCCGCCGGGGCAAGGGGGTTAAGTTGGGGCTGAAGAATACCACGATGATGGCGCTAAAGTGCGGGTGAAAAAAGATGGCCCTGGTTCACGAAGGGAAAGGGCAAAACAACTCCTACCCCTTCCTGGAATGAAGCATTTCCTCGACCTTGATTTTAGGCTCGGAAATACGTCTCCCCCGCGACTGGGGTTGGGCATTCTCACCTGAGCTACGGACGTACAGTTACGAGAAACCTACCCACCTCTGAGGATGATGCACGCACATAATGCAAGCAACTGGGACCATTTTACAGGTTCAAAGGCATGCCACTCCCCAACATGATGATGGATATCCGTCCTAAACTGCCGGCAATCATGTTGAGCGACGCATGGCATTCACCGCTTCGGATCATGGGCAAACGGCACAATTTGGATGCGTTGGCTGTGTCGATCCGATACGGGTGGCCAACCGAGCCGCCAGAGGGCATTAGGCTACCGGTTTCGCATCAGAAGGACATTGGTCAGACTACCAGATGATGCAATCCCCGAGCAGTAGAAATGAGAGCCCAACTCATGGTAAGTAACCCGGTTATACTGTAGCCTAGAACATGTGTGGGAATAACCCGGGCCATTCACTCAAATGCTTGGTTTTTCCAAGTCAAGCCCAGTGCCCCAGCGATAAACGGGAAATGAGGTAGAAGATCCAGCTTGTTTCTATTAACCCCCTTATTACCTGGCTTTCAGTACATGTTAGCTTGCACACAATGGGCAGGTCAGTTGTTGAAACAATCGATCTACAGAAGTAACTTTACGGGTGATCTACGAGTAGCCCAGCGGAAGGGTTATTTCTTCCTGAGCATGATTACATGTTTGTGGAGGTGAGATGCCGATACCAGATTGGGATAGTGAAATTAAACAACCACTTCAAAGTTCAACGAGTTGGAGAGACTATTGAAGGAGGTGCGAAATCCGCACAGATCACCCACGCAGAGCGACAGCAGATGTCTGTTCATTTCTCAACGATGGTCTAGATTCAAAGCGTAGCACAATAACCTGCATGCGTATTCTTGGATTCAACAAAATTGGGAGCTGTGGCTGAAGGGATTGGGCACTGGATACGATGAAGAACGGAAGCTAGTTAGGACGGCGGTTTGTGGATGGTGATCAAATGAGGTTTTGTCGATATCAAAGATGAGTTAGACTCGAGGTCGAGGAATGAATTTGGGAGATGAAGATTTTATTGATGCCATGTAATTAAACAAAGATTGAACCTCGGAGCAAACATGCTTCGGTGAGCCTAAAACACCCTCCATGTCCTTGGCCAAGACTGGTTCGACAAAACAGGCTATTCTACCCAGGACTGTAAAAAATACTAATACTAATTAATACTAATTCGTACTTTTTACAACCCTGATTCTACCCAAGGCATGTACTCCCTCGCCATTCTTGTTCTGCTCCAGGTCCTTCGGAACTGGAAGTCATATTCCCCCTCAGATCTTTTTGCTTCTTTGTATCAACCAGTTGCAGCGGGTCGAAAATGAATTACTCACTAATCGTCATGCTGGTGGTGAAGTTCATTGAGAGAGAAAAACAAGTTGCCATAGAATACCTGGGAATCGTCGTATTGCTGAATACAAGGTTGGGTGTAACTGCTGAGCAGCGTTGCTTTCTACCCCCAGCACAGACCTGGACACCACGCCCATGGCGGTGAAGCTGCTCAAGGAGTCGCGGTATGTCTTGCTCATGGAAGCGAGCCCAGTCTCACTTGTCCTTGTACTCAAAGGTGGCGACCTCGAACTACTAGGCCATAATAGCACCCAAGAGTTAGATGAGCTGGATGAGTGCATGCTCAGTTTTGAGTATGATAGCAAACATGGCCACAGCCCAGAGGCCTGTGGGCAGGATGAATAGGGCGTCGGGATGAAAATCTGTCTGTGTACTGAAACATTAGAGATTCGGTTGGCTTTTCCGAGTAGCTTTGTTGATTTCATTGTATTTTTTGATGTAGTTGAGGTCACGGGGTGTAACAGCCGCATCCGATCGATGGTTATGGCCTAGGATATATCTTTGCGCTCTTGTTTGAACTAACTGTGTAAAGCTTGTTGTGTTGACTTGGGCCATGCTGGACCTCGAGGTTACTGAAAATATCTTTGCGCTCACTGCGTGATGCAAATGTGTGAGACGAAAAAGCCTGTGGCATATAACTTTTCTGGAAACCTGGCGCCAATCGAATCCAAAAAGAACTCGATCTTGCTACTAGGGCTAGGGAGGATGAACCTCATCATCTGAGAACCTGGTGCTCCCACAATGCCACGTTGTTGTGCGGGTCTGTTGCCATCATGCTGTGAACCTCGCCATTATTGGCGAACCTGCTTCAGCCAAGACTTAGTATCCTTGCGAATACCTGAGTTGGCCTTGCCTACAGATTTCCGCGGGTCCTCGATAGCAGCAGACAGTTTTGCCCGCTGCGCCTTCTTCTTGATCGTTGCTTGGAGAGCTAGGAGCTGATCCACCGATCCGTTAGGCTTCAGCACCTTCGTTTCTGTTTGCGATTAGCTGCTAGGCATTGATCGAGGCTCTTGAGAGTTGTACTCACTATTTCTTGTATGTCCCTACTGGGCACGAGGCTAAACTGCTTACCATCGTGTCCCAACCCTCACCATGTCCTCCTCATTGTACTCGCAGCCGCCGCTGTGTTGATCCGTCCATCTTCCTCTTGGATTTCTTGAAGATGCCTTTGGCCTGACCTGAGAGCTTGTTGTTGGCTCGGCCAACGGAGTTGCTCAGCTCCTCCAGTGTTGTGTCCGCGTCAGCCCGGTCCTGCGGGTCGTCGCAGTTGTCACGGAACCGGGCCACGACCTCTCGGGTTGAGCCTGCACTGTATTGTTACATCTGTAATGTTACAGGTGGTTAGTCGCTGCCCACTGTTTGCACTTGAGGGCTGTACTTACTTTGGGCGTTGGAGTTAGTGAGGGTCTAAGAAGGTTGGGACAAGCAGGTGACTGCCCTCCTGGGTATGAGGCTAAACTACTTGACATTGTGCCCCCCTCATTGTCTTCACAGCCGTAGCTGTGGTGATTCGTTTAGTCGGACCCGCGTGTGCGGTTTGTGGCCACCAAGGTTCGAGAACCCCTTTGAGAGATGGTTCATCGCAATCTCATCATTTCGGTCCCCGTCGCAAGGCTACAGGGGAGGACTGAAATTATGTCGGGATGGAAAACAAGTCGAAGAACGAACGTGCATTCCATCAATCTGACATCCTCCCGAATCTTTTCATCGACCATATCAGCGATGAGGGTGACCGTGGTTGTCGTCGTATAACTGTTTGCCTCCTCGACAGAGGCGGCCGTTGCTGCTATGGCATCGTTGGACAATGTCTCGATCATTGTGTTGTGCTTGGCGGTTCGCACCGCTGGATGTGCCAGGCTGTGTGCACACGAATACCTTTTTATTGTTCATGAAGCTGGGTCGGAGGGAGGATATAGTGTCAGGATGAAAAGCCAGTCGAAGAACGAACGTGGAATTTCATCCAGTTGACATGAAAGCCGCGTCGATAGGCTTCAGACCATTAGATGCCTAGGATTTGTTGGTTGGTGACCTTGTCCGTGTTGGGTTTTGGGTTGAGTTGTAGATGTGCACTGGAATGGGCAGGTGGCCATATTTATATTGTTCACAAAGCCATATCGGAGAAGAGTCATTTTGCTTCAAAGTTTTCATCTTGCATTGTTTTCAGGTAATCATCTGGTCCGCGGCCATCCCGCCCCGTGATAGAAAACTCTATCGTCTAGCCGCGCCTCAGATAACCCTGTTGAGCCGGTGTTTTCCTCAATATAGGAGTATTTGCTTGTTCTTTATGAAGAAGCCAAACTTCCATTTTGGCCAGGCGATGCTGCCATACGTCATTTGCGGAACGTTGACAGATATGGCAGATACGGTATGGTTCAATCAATCCCTTCTTAGTTTTGCAACTGCCACTGATCCGTTCTCCAGATATTTTACTTGACCCAGAACCCACTGTCCCCAAGATGGGTCAGCCCAAAGCCACAGGCACGACTGGTCTCCCCGGGTCATAGGTCGTGTTAGAGGTGACCATACAGGAGGGCATTTATGAAAGTATAAAGACCACGTAATCCTCGTCGCCGAGGAGCTGATAGCGAAATAACAAAATAAAAACTCAAGGGGAAGCCTAGATTGTGTTATCCGGGGCACCAGAGTTCTCCTGGAAATTGATAAGCAAGATTGCCGATCGGACAAAAGGTCGGGATCGGATTTCAGCTGAAGACTGGCTGGCTCGTAACGCCGTTCCAAGTCATCGTGTTTCAGCGCTATGGCAATAAACCGAGTGGCTTCAACACATTCAGATGCACTTGTTTCAATGCGGAACATCCGGCGTCATGCGCTCACAATAGCAGCCACATTTGTGAGGTGTACGTGTGCACCGTGTGTGAAAAAGCAAAGAAGTGCGCTCCCATTTGCCAATCCATCCAGCCTCCAGCGCGCGCCTATCAGCTGATGGACGGCCAGAGATTGGAGCACGTCAACGCCGCAGGCCGTCATCAGCGTATTTATTACCCCGCAACAGCCCGCGTTCCCTTTGTTTACAAAATAGCATGTCAAAAGCTACGATGAATTTGGTTCAGGAAAAGCCGGCGCCCAAGATGAGCGAGGCTGTCAGTGAGTTGACCACCTCATTGATCTCGTGAGTGTCAATTCAATAGGCACCTTTATCTTTTATTAATAGCGCGCCCAGGTTATTCAATACAGGGTCCTATTCCGACTTGACAATTACCTGCGAGCATGATCACTACAATGTCCACCGGGCCATCATTTGCCCCAGGTCCAGTTTCTTCACTGTCGCATGCACACGGCCGTTCAAGGTATCGTTCCAAATGAAAATGCCCCAGGTAGCATAACAGGTCTAAAATATGCACTAGGAGGCTGAAACTATGGTTATCGACCTCCCAGAAGACGACCCTCTCGCTGTGAAAATGATGATCATGTATTTTTACCACCTCGACTACAACCCACACCCCGAGGTCTCTGATCCTTCGTCGGCCGAAGCGTCCACTAGTGAGCAAGATAAAGCAATTGACCTTTACCATGATCCCTTCGGGCAGGCGTGGAACAAAAAAAGGAAACACTCGATACAAATAAAAGCATCCAGATCGCAAGTACCAAAAACCCCTCCCTGTCTTTCGCTGCACGCCAAGATGTACGCAATCGGTGAAAAATACGAAATAGTAGGTCTGAAGAAACTCGCGCTCGAAAAGTTCCAGCAGGAAATTCAGTACCATTGGAACAGCGACGATTTCCCGCTGGCGATACAAGAGGTGTATACGTCTACATTGGAACATGACCGCCCGCTCCGGGATGAGATAGTGCGATGCATGACCAGCCATCCGACCCTGATTGATAAGAAGGACGTTCAGGATTTAGTAAAGGGCCTAGATTTATCTTTTGAACTCTTGTTGCACCTCCGAAAGCTGAGTCGCTGGTAAATTGCCGTTGCGACGGCGACGGCGACGTGGAATTGGCGAAGATTGTTATGTACTTTATTTTTCCAACGGATAGCGATGGAACTTTGCTTGCCTAGGTCTTCGAGCTTCGTTTCTTTATTTAACTACCCTTGAGGACCGTTATGTGCGCCCCTGTGTCATGGCATGCATGCAATGTCGGGATTAATTTATCTGAAGGCAGATGGGGCCGAGGCTTGGGAATACCCACACGACTCGGCCCAATACTCTGGGAACCAGTAGCAAGCCGTGGCGACGCGGCATTGTCTGCATTAGTCTAAGCGAATGCGACTTGACGGATTACTCGGCAACAAATGCATGGCTCCGCCTACCTGGACGTACGACTTTTGTCGCTTGCGCGTTATGGACGTCATGTAAATGGGCATCTCCATCGAATCAGGCCGGAATGAGCTGGAGGGGTTCTGAGGTCAAACCAGAATCCAACGCAGAGTGAAGAAAATGCAGCCAGAATATTGGTGCGCTCGAAATCAATTACAGCTTGGAAAGTTTGTTCATTATTATCTACCTAGAATTATTTTTGTATGGATGTGTGAGTTCTTTATTTGGGGACCCTGGGGCAGACGTCAGGGGTAGTTCATCCTCCACCCGCTCTCGTTTCGTTCTGTAGCCTTTGGAGTCTGTTTCAATGATTACTTCGATTTCGGTTCGTTTATGAATACCCGCCTCGGTGCCAAGCTCTCCCACGGAGGCTGAAAAGTCCTCATCAGAATCGCCAGCGACCACCTTTGACTGGTGTGTCAGCTGGAGGGAATTACCACGCGCCGCCCATGGGCCGTGGTCGGCGGTAGCGTGGTCGCTATGTCCATTCCCATGATTCGTAGTGGATAGTGAAGGATAGTAGTCGTCCGTATTGTGGCTGCGGGCTAGGCGAGTGATGAGTTTCGCCATGGAAATTTCGATGTTAAGCTTCACCATGTATGCAACAGGGTGAAACTGGATATATACAACTTGATTCGGGAGGGACATGAGACCGATGAGCATGGCCTTGAATTATTAGCAACGTTTAGTTGAGTGTATGACAGGCACTTACATCCATGGCAATGGAGAGTATCATGAGCTTGGCATTAAAGCCAACAAGAGGCTCATACTTCTTAAGGTTGTGTTGCTCGACGAGACGCTTCTTGACTGTCCGGAGGAAATACCAATTGAGGCCAGCATCAACAACCATGATGAGCACCTTTGATACTCGATCCCAAACCTCGTTGATGTGTACAATTCTGCCCATTGTTAGTTGGAGTTTTTCATTATTCAAAACGACTAACATTATATGTGGAGGAGGGTTAAGATGCGCCGGGATCCAGATGCAAAAGACGGCAATATTTATGACTGTAATGATAGCAGCAGTCCCCCATTTCAATTTCCGAATGGTGCTTTGATGTTCGGCAATGATGGCGATCCTGTTGACAATGATTTGCAGAAGTAGTTGGACCTCGAATACCCAGAGAAAAAGAATGAAGAAAAGTACCGGTACACTAATGATGGGTCAGAGAGGTTTGCGACACAGGCGACTCTGCACTCACGTGGCGGAAATGATGCCATCCAGAAAGATCCAACCAATGATTCCAATCAACAGATTCGCGATAATCTCACCCCAAAGCATGTAAATGTAGGTGCTTCGCAGCGGGTTCCGGTTCCTCCTCGTCTGCTTGATGGCTTCCCAAACCGTCAAGACTCCAAAGCCGAGAGTGAAGCCCGCGGCCAAGGAGGCAATCTTGTGATCGGAGGTCGACGCCATGATCGCGAGGAGGTCCTGCGGGTCGACGGTGGAGAGGAATGGGAAAAGAAAGGATAGGCCGGGAAACGGGTCTGATGGAAGTGGACGCTCCGCAAGTTAAAACAGGCCCCTGAGCATACCGGCAAGTCGGGACCAGTCACGACCCTGATCCCCCTCAATACACCAGATTCCCCACGCAGCGGGGCCCAGTCGGGTCGATATGGAGGAGGCACACGTGGGAGAAATCAAAGAGTTTGGAGTATATGAACTTTGCCGACGAAATCGTCCATCAGGCGGGACTCGGCTAGCACGCATCCATCAGGAAGCTCGGCCAAAATGACCACATTTGACAGGAATGTTTCACAGCCACCTCGACTTGCCGAGATCAAGAACAGCCTCCGAGGGATGGAAATAGACAAGCGTCATCTCCATGCACCGTCGATCATGCGCGCCAGTGAGATGAAGCAGCATCCCAGAGAGAGCTGCCCCAAGGTTGGCCGACCGGGGGCCGGGGCTGTTATTCGGACGAATATCCAGTTCAGCAAGCGCCTCCGCGCCCGGAGGCTTCGATTTGGCTGAACGATCGGCCCTACTCCGACTGCTCTGGGCCCTGCACCCAACATTATGACAACCCACGGCATTTGGCGCCGTCGTGTGCCTCCCGAGCCTCTAGTGCTGGTGACCGCAACGCCGTCCGCTTCGAGAATCCGCTGGCAAGGGCCTTCCAGCCAAACAGCAACACGCGTCCCCTCGCAACCCGAGTCAGTCATCATTCATGCGACTTGCGGAATCTCCCATGCCACAGGCGTACGTAAAGAGAAAAACGCTTGGCAGGAGAGCGAGCCCGAGTCACCGGGTGTGCAGATCAAAAGCGGGCATTGATTCCGCCGTTGTGGCGCTCTGCGACAGCAGAGGCAAAACATTCATGAGCCCTCCGATCCCAGACCGATGTACGTAAGGAAAAGGCCTAAATTACACATAATCGCGATGCCACTTCGGCCTGGGCTTGCCCTAAATATCCCCTTCCGCTGCCATCTCGAGTCAGAACACGACAAGCTTTTCAACGCCACCCGGGAACGTCAGGTTTAGGTTACCGCAAGCATTCCCCCTAAGGTTTGGGGCGTAATCGAGACCAAATTATGCGTAGCACTACGAGCAGGTAGGCATGGCAACCGGTGGTCCGAAATAGGCCGGCGTATATGTTGTTTGGAGAGATCGGACAAGTGTTTGAACCCAGTTTCCATGTCTGCATTTGTCAGGACACGAGATACATGACATTGGTTATGATTAAATGCAAGCATTTATTGATCTCGAATGATGATGAAACAGATATCTAGTGCATATATCGCGACTACAAAAAACCTCCATTCTATGTCCTCTTACAGCATCAGAATGACAGAAACCACTGCCAACAAAATAAAATTCGGCGACACGGCATACCCTCCCGACATGCCCTCTTTGAATCCTCTTGCTTCGCCGCCCAAATACAAAGCACCCAGCTCCGTCAGATCACCGTTGCCATTCAACAGCGATACACTATCGCCCGTCCACTCGTTTGACTCGTCAGATCGAAATGCCCCAAACCACGCATAAGCCTGTACATAGTCCAGACTATCCAAGTAGGGAAGACTCTGGTTCATCATAGCAATCGTTGCATCATCATCCTGTTGCGGCAGCGCCATCTCCGTGATCCAGTAGCGAATGCCCGGGTTCGTCTCGTTGTAAAACTCGCCCAGCGTTTTTAGCCAAGAGACAAGACCGCTAAAATCCCCGTACCAGTGCAGCGCCACAAAATCCGTCGGGCACCCATTGTCATCCAGTTCGAAACACGTCTTGTTAAAACTGCGAAGCCACTTGAGACCCTGATCCGAACCGGTGACTGCGGGGTGGCTTATCTCCCACTGTCGCGACCGGGAGCTCGTCTTGTTCCTGAGTGGTGCAATGTACGACATGTACGACTTGGCCGCATCTTCCGGGGAAATGGAGCTGCCACCTGAATCTGTTGTGCCGTCGGGCTCGTTAAAGGTCAGGAGGCGCGTTGAGGAGCTTGGGAGGTCATTTAGGCGCGACACAAGGTTCGAATCCGATGCATCGTCCAATCCGTGTATCAACGGCACGAAAGGGACAGAGTCGCCGACTTGGTCCGACGGGTATTGTGACCAGGTGTAGTACCACGAAATGGTCGAGTTCGCAGACAGCAGCAACTGGTTGTCCGACTCATGCTTGTCCCCAAGATAGGCCAGCCCACGCTTGAAAGTCGTCAAGTTGGAAACACAGCTTCCACCGACAAAAAAGAAGCACGCGATAAGAAAAGCGATCATGTGGAGAGTTGATGACATGGTGGGCGAAATGCGACCAGCGCGCGCCAAACAAAACAAATGTGACTGGTGAACAAACAAATGAGGGTGTAATAGAAAGACGCTCTATAGCCAAAATTTTCACAACAGAATGGAACCCTCCGATGTTTTATCCTTTATTTTTCCTGGGCCCTGGTTCGAAGCCAAGACTCCAAGTTCCAAATCTTGGAAATGCGCGAGAGCTTGTTTTTGATACGTATGACGTCACAAGAATCTGCCAATCATCTCATGCCACAAGTCACGATAAAATTAGCAGCTAGCCCCATTCTGGCTTTTTTCCAACTTGCAAGGGTTTAATATTTTTATCAATCCTGTTGATGTTTCAGGTTTTGCTGATCAGGGTGCAATCGTGGCCTTCAATTGTTGGTTGCTCCAACTGGCCGGGCTTACATACTTTAACTTAAAACCATGCTACTATCCATCTATTGACCTTTGTGGACCCTGATTTTGACCTTGGAGACGTGGAACCATGCATACCGAAATAACATCAGAAAGGGATGAGTGAAGAACAAGCAGGGATGCGTGAAGAACCAGAAGGGATGTGCTCGAATTGCCTGATACGAAAGATTGACCAAAGATAGAGGAACTGAGGCATGAGTTAGAGACAGTGAAAGATAGGTCGAATGATGCTATGTCGGGTATGCAAGGCTTCATAGATATATTTAAAATAGTAGTTGTTTGAGGTTATTGGAGATACCTTGCGTGCAAAAAGCCACAAGGGCATTGTCGCCTAACTGTTTGACCCCGCTGTGCAGTTTATTGTGTTGGCCTGGGCCATACTAGACCTCAAGGTTACTGATGACAATTCACCCAGTTTATCTGTACTATATCCCCTTCGCATCAATTAGGCTGGATCGCTCAAAAGATATATTTCATTCAAACATAAGGTTTCACACGCGCGGTTGCAACTTAATCCAGCTCCATTGCTACTTACTCTCGTTACCACTCGACACACCACACACCATCTTCGGCATCTGTAGTCTTTTCTCAAATTAAGCTTACTAGAAAACGTACTAGGGTGAGGTAAACCAGTGGAGATAGTAAGAAATTTTTATTCTACGCCAGCTGGTAGACTAGCCTTCCTAAAATCAAATGTAATCTTCACACACGGGGCAAGTCCAGATTGTACCAATCCGGTTTATATCCGGGCCACGATGGCTCGCTATAAACTCAACAGTTCCAACGCCGAGAAACAAGAGCTCAAAGGACTGAAAACGCCGATGACGGAACTTTGACAATCCACCCTCATCCAAGACCCTCTTTGCGCCATAGGACCCCTGCAAGTTGCAGTTGACCGCTTCAATCACGTTCAACTGCGAATGCACCCATTAGTAATTGCTCCGCTCCAAACGAGGTGTAGCCTAGGTTCCATTTCTCTCCTTATCCACGATGCGTTCCTGTTTTTTTTTCTCCGTAAGGTGCCCTGCTCGATCGGCTAGATCTAAAAAACTCTATATTCGTTTACACTCTACATACAAGCATACCCTTGAACGAATAGAGAGCTCGAAGCAGAGCCTCGCTCTAGAGCGTTGGAAACAAAGATGCCTGGTCCAGAAATTGACACCCCTGTGCCAGCAAGTCCAACCTGTCTTCCTGACAGCGATGTTGAAAAGGGACGTGAAAGCACCATTCGGGTAGGGTCACCCGAATTGACAGATCCAGAATCAGTCGATTGGGATGGCCCAAATGACCCGGAGAACCCAGTCAATTGGCCAAGAACAAAGAAATGGAGAGTGACCCTAACTGTTGGGATGCTCACGTTTCTCACGTTAGTCTCCCCTGTTCATTTTCTTCACCAGGACTCACATTCCATAGACCCTTTGCATCGTCAATGTTTGCTCCCGCAATTGATCAAGTCATGAAGGAAATGAATACCACAAACCATGATCTTGGCTCCTTCTCGGTTTCCATCTACTTGCTCGGCTATGCATTTGGCCCTCTTTTCATTGGGCCCTGCAGCGAGATGTACGGTCGGTTAATCGTCTATCACATTTGCACCGTTCTGTTTATTCTCACAAACATCGGGTGTGCCCTCGCCAATAGCATGTCCATGCTCATCGTTTTCCGGTTCCTGACCGGAACGGTCGGCTCATGTCCTTTGACCGTTGGTCCTGGAACTGTAGCAGACTGTTTCGAGCGAGAAGAGCGTGGACGGGCCATGGCCCTGTGGACTATGCCCATTGTACTCGGGCCTTGTATTGGGCCTGCCATTGGAGCTTATTTATCGAGGTCGAAAGGCTGGAGATGGGACTTTTGGCTTCTCCTCATCATGGTGTGTTATCCACTACTCAAGCACGTTGTCGCTATGCAGCTAATGAATTCCAGACGGGTGTCTTTTTTCTCTTCTCCCTCGTTCTTCTCCGAGAAACACATGCGCCCACTATTCTCAGGCGAAAGGCGAAAAAGCTTCGCAAATCGAAAAACAATGAAGTTATCTATAGCACAGCACGAGATGCAACCCACGTTCTGTGGCTCTTTACAAGCGTTGCTCGCCCTATCAAGATGCTCTTCAAGTCACCCATTATATTTGGCCTTTCGCTTCTCGGCGCCACCACATATGGTGTGCTGTATCTATTATTCACCAGTGTGACGACCGTTTTCGAGACACGTTACGGGATCGTCACAAACGTTGGTCTGGTTTATTTCGGTCTTGGTGCTGGTCAAATTGCTGGCACATTTGCCTTTGGCTTCGTCTCTGATGCAATGGTGAGGAAATTATCCAAGGGCAAGGAAATGAAACCGGAGTATCGACTGCCACCCATGATCCCAGGGGCAGCCATGATACCGATTGGGCTACTTCTCTACGGCTGGAGCGCCCAGTACTACGTTCATTGGTTTGTGCCTATCCTCGGTACATTCTTCATTGGCGTTGGCGTCATCACCGTTTTCGCCCCAATCGCGACATATCTAGTAGATGCCTATACAGCCCACGCGGCCAGCGCTATGGCTGCCAACACAGTATTTCGTAGCATGGGAGGTGCTCTTTTGCCCTTGGCAGGTCCCAAGATGTATGCGGCGCTCGACCAAGGCTGGGGCAACACGTTGCTAGCCGGCATCTCATTGCTCTTAATGAGCATGATATGGCTGGTGATCAAATATGGAGAGCAGTTGAGAACACACCCCAGATACCAATTGAAGCTCTAAGCACCAAAGCAGGCACGGGTAGGACCAAATATTGACGCGCGTGGTTCAAGGTTACAGGCGGGCGAACATTAGTAGCATATGATTAAATGCATCTTCACGGACGTCATGTACGATGTTAATAGATTGTGAAATATCAAAAATATTATCTGCAATCAACTCAAAATGCTAAAACGCCACCACACGAGAGGAGCATCACCAACTCTGCGATTGGCTTCAAGTGGGTCCCCCCGCATGTTGATGACTCGATGGTATCTTCCCCCGCCCCAATCTTGCTCTCGCAATCTCAACCAACCTCCTCAAATCTATCTTCACCATGACGACCTACATCAGACCTTTGTCCATCCGTGATCTCGACCAATGCGATGTCGTCGAGTCATCTGCCTTTCCACCTGACCAGGCTGCTTCTCGTGCCAAGGTCAGTATTCCCGCAAGTCAACATCGGGTGTATATTGCTTGTCCCACATGCTTAAAATTCGCTGCATGCTTGCTATTTATTTTTGAGATTCAGGAAACCCTCGTTTTTAGAACAATTGGGTTGCCCTTTGATTGACCTAGTCTTCAAGCTCTTCAACACCCTGTCTAACAGAAAATCAGATTGAATATCGTTTGACAGTATGTCCCGAGGTTTGCTATGGACTTTTCGTCCCCAAGGATGCAAAGGCTCCTCTTCAGCTGCCAGCCGAAATTCCCATCCTGGATGCAACTCCTGAGGGTGAGGATGCCGTTCTGGTGGCTCACACAATCGCTACCAAGTCAACGTCCCGCGAGGTGAGGGACGAAGACATGGCTCTTCCTGAAAGTTGGAAAGCGGATCCTCAGGCCGAATACGACGTTGGCCATAAGAGAAATGGAAAAACCATTGCTCTGCATGCATTGGCTGTTGCGCCAGCGCACCAAAGACGTGGCTTGGGCAAGGCTTTGACAAGAGCCTATGTCGAGCAGATGAAAAAGACAAACCAGGGAGAGCGAGTCTCAATCCTGACTTACGACAGACTTGTCTCCTACTACGAGAAGCTGGGCTTTACTCATTACGGGAAGAGCGAATCAAACTACGCTGGTGTTGCTTGGCACGATCTTGTAAGTTTAGTCAACTCCATTTGCTGCATTGATTAACTTGAAATATTAGGCATATGAATTTTAAGTTTCCCCTCAGTGGAAAAGCGGTTGCAATAGTTGAGGAACTTCAAGTTCATGAATAGTGGTGTCCAAGAGAAAAAGAAAGGCATATGTAAAGGTCTATCTTCATACACCTACTCCAAAGAAACCTATCCTTATAGAAACAGCTTCAATAAAGCATACTATTTGGACATTGGAAAATTATTTGCCATTATTATTGAATTCTACGTAGATGTTCCTTGACAGTCCGCACGGTCTAGTTGCATCAGCCACCTCTCTTCAAATCAGTATGAACAATCTACCGCAATGAATACACAACACAACAAGGCCAATAAACAATTCCACAATCGACTAGTTCTCAGTTCCAAAATCTCCCTAGTTAACTCGCCTTTTTGAGCTTGTATTGCAACATCAAACCAAACAATCTAGTCGGGTAAAGTCGGAACAAGTGAGTCACCAACTTGACTCACCGATTCTATCTCGAGTTTCGATATAAACTGCTATATGCCTTCAGTTATTGGTGACACAGCACACAAAATCTGGTAGAATGGGTTCAGCATATATCCCAGAGCAGCTTCAGCTGTTCCTTGCACACATCGGCCTGCCCGAGCCGCTTCGTCATGAACCACCGTCCTTGAGGCTTTTAAATGCGCTGCATGTGCATTGCCTATCCACCCTTCCATACGAAAACCTCTCGCTTCACTACAACCCTACTCACCAAATCAATCTCGATCCGCAGGCTCTTTTTCAAAAAGTCGTAGTTGAGAATCGCGGACGTGGCGGGTTCTGCATGGAAATCGCCATCCTCTACAACCACATTCTCCGCGCCATTGGTTTCGACGCATACACCGCCGGTGTCAGAACACGCGGAAGACTGGAAGGAGTTCCGAAAGGTGACTATCCAGGCTGGTACGTTAGCGTGAAAAAAAAAAAAACTTCAACCGCAACGCAGACTGCTTGCTAAAAACCGGATCCAGGAACCACATCGTCAACATTGTCACGTTCCCCGACGGCACCAAATACCACGACGATGTTGCATTCGGGGGCGACGGTGCTCTTTTCCCCATGCCTCTGATAGACGGGCTGATCCACAGCAATCTGGGCACGCAGCAAATCAGGCTGGTGCGCGACTGGATTCCTCACCAGGTCCACCGAACCGAGGAGACCAAGCTATGGATCTACCAGTACCGCAACGGCGCCGACAGGGAGTGGAACTCGTTCTACTCGTTTCCGGGCATCGAGTTTTACGCGCTGGACTGGGGCGTCGTCAACTTCTGGATCGGGTCGCATCCCGACAGCCACCAGCGGGTCAACGTGCTGGTCATCAAGTTCCTGCGCCGGCCGAAGCAAAACGGCCGTGGTGGGGAATACGAAATCTACGGGAAACGCATGCTGGTCAACAGGGTCGTCAAGGAGAACGTCGGCGGCAAGACTCGAGTCATTGACGAGTGTCAATCCGAGGCAGAGCGGGTGGAGGCGCTAGAAAAATACTTTTCCATTCTTCTGACTCGAGACGAGAAGGAGGGCATCCGGGGTTACAGGTCGGAGGTGGTGGTAGAAACGTGAAAGGGGTTCAATATATGTTCAAATGTGTGTGTGGATCTCGATGTTTCATTCGTCTTTTTTTTATTATTATCCCGGTTCAATTTTTTTTTTACAAAAGGGATGCCTGCGTTTTGTAAAAGTCCCACGTTGACGATGATGCGTCGGCACCCTTGACTTCCACCAGCGACTTGCCATTGTCGCCCACGTCCATTCTCCACAGCTCGTTGCCGTGCCTCATGAGCAGCTCGTACCCGCCCTTGCGCGGGTGCGGCCGCACGCAGAAGTACTCGTGCGGCTTGTGGTGGGTGACTTTCGCGATAAAGGTCCTCCGCTCGTTGTGGCCGATGTACGTGCCCGAGATGCAGTTGCGGAAGCCCAGCCAGCCGTCGCGCTCCTCGCACCGCCAGTGGAAGCCGCCCTGCGGGTTCAGGCCGTTGCACAGCTGCAGCTCGCCGTCCACCAGCGTGATGGTCTTGCCGTTGGCCCGGTGCCGGATGATGAAGGTCTCGTCGGGGCCCGGGACGGCCTCGTTGAGCATGTCGTGCCCGCCGTCCGTAATGGTTGTGTGGGTGTGCGTGGGCGTGATGCACGTGTCCGCCGTCGAGGCCACGGACGCCGCATCGTTGACTTCAAATTCCTTGCTCATCCTGTCTGTTCTAGGTTCTGGATTGGTTTTTTTCCTTTTTTTTTTCCCCTTTTTTCGATAGTCGGGCCCGTTAAAGCGCGAAAAGCCCGATAGCCCGGCGCGCTCGGATGGAATGGAATGGAATGGATTTAGCCCGTTGCCGTTGTCCTGGTTGCGCAAAGACGGACTCCGCGTCACGCCTTAGCAGAGTCGCATGCATAGCCCACACAGGCAACAGGGCTGCTTTGCTTTGCCAACCACACATCAACCCCGCTCCGGTCACATGTTAGCTCCCAAGCTCCAAGCTCCAAGCTCCCAGCACGCACCCAAAAGGCTGCGCATCCATGCTCGGATCTTGGTCGCGCGGCATCGACGGGTCATATGAAACGTGTGCGACAGCCGGGGGATTGGCCCCGGCCGAAGGTCCAAGCAGAATCAAAGTGCACTAGTTGCAGAGTTAAAGTCTTTTTCGAGAGGTTATTGGCTGCATCAAGTAGTATCGCCAGCGAAACTCTGGAGTTTAGGAGCGAGCTATACATCTGAGCTGCTGGCTTTTTCTGCGAGCACGCCTCCAGGGTAGGCCCAAACAAACGAGGTGGTACAACCTTTTCGATAGACTCTACCTTGGCATGCAATCATGGTTTTTTTTTTTTTTTTCGTTGCCTGACTTTATTCAAATGCGGGAATATGCAATGTGACAGTGTCGTAAACTTATCCATTTTTTACAGTACACGACAAGGCGTAAGCGACGCGGCCGTAATACGCCACGGCAGGTGACATGGTCTTCCTCTTACTCACCAACATGGACATGACCACCAGCCCGCTGCTCACTTGCTCAGCACGCATTGCCGTATTTGGCCAACTCGGATATCGCCAACAGCGCGAAATAAAAATATCCCAAAACGACACAATAGAGACAAGGCATAGCCACAGGTCAGCTGCAGGATAACGCAATAATGCAACCGCACCTGCAACATCGACTAATACGGCGCTTCAGGAACGATTCATGGAAGACACATGGGCGGCCGATGAATCCGGGGTAAGCCATTGCACACCCACTACGGACGGGTTTTTCCTACTCCGTGGTCACCCGATATGGCCGACCCATTCCCTTGGTGACGGTCGTATTCTGGGCTGCAAGAGACCGGCCTTGGGTATTTGTCTGAGAGCCCTGTGACTGCCACAGCCAACTCGATGCCGAGAATGACATGTCACTGCCATTTGCCCGTCGAGTTGCAGCGGGCAGCGCCAGCGAGTCGGGACAAACAAAGACCGACGAACAAAAAGGCTCACTTTTCCGAGCGCACGCTTCTGGGCAGCCACCAAACCACCACTACTACTACCACCCCACAAACCTATTCTTCGTTGTTGTTGTTGTTTGTTCGGTAGCGGGAAGACGGGGCGGGCGGCCAGTCAGCCAAGGCGTGGTTCGGTCGGTCTTTAGATACGGCTCTGAAAATAGACCCGACGACGGGCTCTCGTTATAATTAGACCCCGCCGCAACCGAAGCGACGCGCCATCTTCTCAGGTTGAAGAGGATAGCACTGTTTTGGCCTTCAGAGAGTCTAGACCCGTCCAACGGCCCGCCACCAAAAAAAGCCACCGTGAAACAACGCCTTGATCATTTTTCCCCCCTCCTGCCCGCCCCCCTCCCCTCCGCTCCCCCCAGTAATCCAGGTCATGTGGCACCACTTCCCGTAAAGAGAAAATGCAGCAAAAGCTGTCACCCCATTGCCTAGACCGCTAGGCTTCTAACGCGCCGTGGCTCAGGGCACGAGGCCATTACGGCCCTGGTGGTCTGGAACATTGGCCCGTGTCAGGTTGCAGTCCACCACGTCGCACGTCGTTGGTCGTATTATTCCCGAGGCGTTCCCAGATCGTGCTGCAGTTCCAGTTGGACGCTCGACAACCCCGGGGCTGATCAACAGGGGAAGGTGAGGAGGGGCGGCGAAGCGCCCGTGAGAAGGTTGCGCGGCATGTGTTGCGAGTGTCTAGAGTTGGCGAGGGGAGCGAGGAGATGGGGGGGCGTGAGTCGTTAGGGGCTTAGTAGACAACACCACAAACCCGAAACCGAGAGCTGCGAGACGCCGCCGCCAGTCATCCCCAAGGCACACACAACGCAAATAAGATGGGCCTTCTAGAAGGTTATGCGCTACGCTCGACTCGGCCACGTACAGATTGCCATGTGCAGCGCGAGGTCAGATGAGCGCCTTGGGCATTCTCTATGCCCGAAACGGGCCTGCTGGCTTATTGAATATCGAATGAAGCTTAAACGGTGACTCCGGATCTTTTCTTGAGCTGTCGTGCAAACGGTTCCTAAGCTCGGGCTCTAGTCCTGGACGGCGTGGCGCTCTCGCTGGAGAAATTAGTTCTCGAGGCACCTACCTCTCCGGCACTTCTCATCCCTAGCCTCGTCTTGCCAATAGCAAAATCAATTAACCTGCCATGCTGCTAGGACCCTTGGTCCCTGAAAAGTGGTCGGACAACACTTTACCATCCTGTCTCGTAAAAGGGGAGGGGGGAATCTATTTCGTCTTCTAGTCAGGAACCGCTTTCCTATTCGCGTAATGACTTTAGCCTCAGGATTGATTGAAATCCCCAAAACATCCCTGCATGTAAATGATTTTGGACCCCGGATATGAAAGGGATGAACGCTCCAACGTCGCACGAAGGCATATGCTCGAGACAGATCAGAGCCACCAATATATCGATCGAAGGGGTCCAACGCAAGGCCATCTGCACGACATTTGTCAGGCACAGACGACGTGCTCTGACAGCTAGGCACATTCATCTACTCGAAGCCGCCATCCAAGCGTCTCCCAGGGAGTTTCGAGCAAGTTTGGAATAAGGTAGGGCCGGGGCAGAAGTTCCTAGCTTGATTGATTGAGTAATGTCCCCTGGCATCGTGTCAAGCATTGACCTTGTCCCAATCTTTCGAAACCTTCTAGAAGGATGGAAGCATTTTTAGAAAGCACGGGGGAGGGGCTCCAGCGCTCAGCAGCAAGTGCGGACGGAGAGGCCAGCGCAGCGGGGGGCTAGAAGTTCATCTAGGCGAGGAGCAATCTCACCGAGCGTAAAGGTGTGCCCGCCCAGCTCTGACCGCTTTTAATTCAACGGGAAATACCCTTCTAGCCTGACTTCTACCGGGCTAGCAACCGTTGAGAATGGCAGCAAGGAGTCGAGCTAGATGCCGAAAGGGGGGGTCGGGTTTTTCCCCCCAAGTCATAGGCGCACGCCGTGCACGGTTGCATCGCGACTCGCTCACCTCAATATCTGCGAAACTTGACAAGGTCGGGGACCATAACAAACGCCAGGCATTTTCCAGACGTTCATGGGCGGGTCGGGGGATCGTTCTAGCTTGCCCTGCGGGTCCAGGTCCAGGGGGATAACCAGACCCGGGCCGGAGCGAGCTAATTCTCAAAGGGCTGAGGTTGATTACGGTTCTGGCTGAGGCACAGCATTCAATGTAATATTGCAACACGACCACGTTTGTCAGCATGTAACCGTGTGGCCGCCAGCTTGGCCTCTTGGCTGCATGGGGTTGCTCAATGGTTCATTCCCGTTATCGTCTGGCGTTGCGAGAACTGGCGGTCTGGCAGCAGGCACGGCTCTTTTTTAAACATTTCGCAACAGAATTTCGCGGTCATGAGGTCGCCATCGGGTCTAAAGAACGCCGCAAGCGTGGTTGGGCAGGCTCCCAAGCCATTATTGGCCAGAACAGTTCTCTGTCTAGAGGTTCCACCCCCAGGAACAGGTCTTGACAAGACTCTGGAGCCTTCTGTCAAGGGGTGTCGCTAAAGGTCTAGAACTTTGGCCTTCTGAATCCTGACCCGGCGGAGACTGCTGTCTGCTTGGTTGGGCTGGATTGGACTGGTCTGAATTGGCCTGAATTGGATTGCGGATTGCCGGGCTTTGTCGGCGAGAGAGCGAGAAAATTTTTTGTTCCCTTGGCCGTCTTCCGTCGCATCCGCCGGCGACACGGCATTTCGGAGAATTTGCCCGCCTGCCCCCAGAAACACGATCAGGGCTACAGAGCTTCCAGGGCAGTTCGGAGCACCTGGGGCATCAGTCTGGGTGAGGCGACCAATTCGCATCGGGTTGCGGGTTTTTTTCTTCCTTTGCGAATATTCAATCGATCCGTCTCGCCCGGCTTCGGCTCCGGCGTGGGGAGGGGAGCTGCAATGGGACTGCGGCGCTGCCAATGTGAAACAAGACGAGGTCTCGCTCGGCGGCTGAATAGGGTGCAAACGTCTCGGTCCGCCCAATCCAACGCAGAATGAGGGCCGTAGACGACGCAGAATGGCCATCAGAGATTTGGCAGGTGGATCTTGGAGGCGGTGGCTTGATCTCGATCTCGGTCGCTGTAGACTTTAGACGCACGAGGTTCTGGTCGAGATGCACAACAATGGCCGTTGGGCTCAGAGACTGGACGGCGATTGATTATTAGCTCGATGCAGAGGGTGTGTGTGTGCCGCCGTCGAATGAGTTGCTCTGCCAGGTCTGCGCTTGTGACGGGCGTCGTGTACGCGCGTGCCAGTCGCATCAGCTGGCCGACGTGCATGGACGACAGTTTAAAACGGTTCGGGGCGAGGTCAACCCTCGTTTCGGACCCGGAGATCGAGATGCAATCACGGACCAGCGGTTGGCTGCTCAAACGCCGGGACAAGATGAAGATCAAACGCCATGGTCCTGTCAATCCTTCTGCGAAAAGGGTACCCCGCAGAACCCTTTAGTTTCAAGACCCTGCCTGGCACTGCTGGCAC
Source organism: Calonectria pteridis (assembly GCA_022837005.1). Lineage (NCBI taxonomy): Eukaryota > Fungi > Ascomycota > Sordariomycetes > Hypocreales > Nectriaceae > Calonectria > Calonectria pteridis. The sequence continues at coordinate 861,732 of JAKZGU010000004.1, forward strand.
TGCTGGCACTGCTGGCACTGCGTAATTGTGCTGATCTGCAGCAAAGGCCTCCAAGTCAAAAAAGGGCGACGATCGGTCCGGACAAGGCCAGTTCCACAAGCCACGACTTGTCGAGGAGCCACAGGGTCTTGCGACAGGAGCGAGAGTAGACGAACCGAACTGATTGGCACGTGGGGTGACTGTTGATCAACAACGCTGGCGACGTCAGACGGTTTCCTAGAAGGGATGTGATGTGCGAGGCTATGATGAAGGGTTGAGCGAGATAAGATGGGCTTGGTTGGCCATTGGTGATAACCGATTGCATCATGCCGCGGGAAACGCAGCGATTTGCAAGCCTCTACCGAGAAACCAGGCGTAAGAGAATGACGGAGGGCTGATCCGATGGGCATCAGGGCGTGAAACGGGGAGGCCATGACACCAAACGTCGCTGCCGGAATGGACTTTTCAAACTTGCACGACCGGTTCTCCATAAGATAAAACAAAGTGACGTGACATGACAGGAACTGTCCAACAGGACCAGGATTGTTTGGTAGCATCGATCGAGATCATGTTGGCAAACCTCTCATCGCTTGTGGGCTACATAACCGGGGAGAGCAAAGTCGTCGACGTCAACCAGTGCAACAAAAAACCGGCTTCCCGTGCCAATGGGGTTAGAAAGGCCGTGAAGGGTGGTGGTATCTGACCATGCCAGGCCATTCTACGATGATTCCATGGAATGTTTGGGACTGGCGGTGCAATGCGACGACAGTTTGGCACGGCGTCGAACGACGGGAAGCAAATTAGGCACAAAGCGAATCGCAGCATGCAACCGAGATAGGACCTTTTTTCCCACTCCCTCCTTTTTTGTTGCATTTTGGGTTTGGGTTTGGTTTTTTTTTTTTCTTTCAGGGAGACTACTTGCTCCATCGCCACAATTAAACTCTGCTGGGTAATACGGAGATACGAAAATTCCGTCCAGCGCTATCCAAACTCCACAGTAAGATACCGAAAGGAACGCACAACGATCCTGCTGAGGGCGGGCGGTTCGTATCATGACCGCCCGTGGCCTCCTCCAAGCGAAGTGTGCGCTGTACTGCTGCTATTCCGGGAGCCCAGCATCGGAAATTGGCAGGGCCATCAGGAGTCGCCGATGGAGCTAGCCCTGTTGGGGCCATGGCATGAAACCTCAAACCGCCAGCGAAACAAGGGGCCTGGGGGACCTCGGTACCATGCCAAGTGCCAAGTGCCAAGTGCACGGAGGGAGAACCCTTAGGGGGATCCAATTAGACTGCTGGAAGCCTGTTGGAAGCCCTGGCTCCGTTGGCCGTGCCGTCCAGCCATCTGCTTGGCACATCCCGCCGTATTGCTCGCGCCGCCGTGTCCCCCATTCGAACTCCGTTTTGAGCCCTCGGCCAACTGAATAAACCGCGACATGCAACAATCGAGGCCCTGCACCTCTCACGCTCTCTGGCACTCTGTTGTTCTGCGCCAGCAGAGGTCAGCAGGGGTTAGTGACTCATCGGTGCAGCAGGTGGTCCACGGCCGTGGCTCTATCCATCAGGGCCCTACTACTCTGACTCCCGTAGTGCTGGTTGCTGGGCTCCATACAGCCAAGCTCCAAAAGCTCCATGAGCTTGAAGCAGATTGATTCAACGGCATCCCGTCAAAGTCCGGTGGTGAGGGACATTCAGGTACGGGTTTCTGAGACGGAAAGTGCTCGCATTGATGAATTGCGAGTATGCTTTTTTGTGTTAGCCGTCTCTATGCCCAACGCGCCAGCTTCATCTCTGTAATTATGCGCCAACCATAATACCCAATTGGTCTGTCCTCGCTCGGTTTGCTCGGTGAGACTCACAAAGGTACCCGTCGCTGCGCGGACGTGCGTGGCTGCTGTGCTCCATGGAAAGGTGGCGGGTAGGCTGCTGTTTACCAACCGCCCACACCTGCATGGACATTAATTAATCATGGCCAACACCATAAAAAAAGCTTCTCCTGTACAACAGAGGCACTACCAAGGTGACCAAGAGCCCTAGCCCAAGAGCTCAGCCCAACCGTTCAGGCACTCAGCATCAACAGACAAGGTCAGGGCCTCTACACCGTCAGCGCCCGACAACAAAGGGTCCAACCGCCCAAGGCCCAAAGGGCCCAGATCACTAAAGAAGGGGAAGAAAAGATTTCTTCTCAAGCTCGTGGACCCCCCCGTGGGCCGTAGTTGCATCTGAGGATCCGTCCCGAGAAGCCGGGCACCATCCGCATTCCAGTCCCGTCAGGACCCCCCCCCCATCAGGCCCGTCCTGTACCTTCAGCCGACAGGCAGGTCCCCTGCTCGCGTCCCCGGTTTGACAGCGAGGCATTGAGGCATTGTTGGTTATGGTGCTGCCTGTTCCAAGTGTCAAAGCCCGCTGGGACACGCGGTTTGGTTTGGAATTGGACCTGAGGGAAAGGGTGGCCCCTGGCTTGTGATCGTAGTGTGTTGTCTTTTATTCGCGGGCTTCACAGCCTCCAGCGCGATGGAATTGGACCGACAGTCGCAGAATGAGTGCGGTCCTCTATCTCGATATGCCCTCTCTCTATCTCTCCTTGGCACACAAATTCATCATCGGCCGCGATAGGCGTGAAACAGTGTACGCAAGCTTCCAGCCCCTCTCGCTATTTCCATTTCCAATCACGCAGACATACAGCCCATGTAGGGACGTCGGATGATCACCCGTCGTCGCCGTGGCTGCCGGTCGCGATCACAATGGGCTTGTTCAGCTAGGATTGGGCGGCTCAGATCATGGCGATATGGGATGCACGGCGACCGAGCATCCGGCCATGGTTCGGCGGGCTGGACGGCTCACGGCTGCTGCCCCCATGCCGACGCGATAGCCTACACCTACTTCGTACATGACTGCCTCTGCCTTAGACATGGCGCTCTCAGCAGACAGCCCTATTCGGATCCTTTGGACATTTGGCTTTCCCACAATCCCTGTCGGCTCCAAGCCTGGCTGCTGTACGATCCTCGTTTGGGTTCTGCTTCATTTTCGTCCCTGCAAACTGGCCCAGGCGGCGGGGACCCTCTTTTTGACTCACTTCACCTCGTCAACAGCGGACAACTCAGCATGAGCTTGCGGGAAGCAAAGAGGCGACGCGGCGCACAGAGCCTGAGACAAACCAGCATTTTTCAAGCCGACAGAAGTTCCGAGCAGGGAGGTTCCCGATGGGACAGGCAAGAGTGGCAGCCATCAAAGCTTGTTGATGGCCGTCGGCAGAGCTCTTCCCCCGATTAGCCGCTCGCATTGCCCCGGAGAGCGTATTCGTAGTGCCTGCAGTAGCATCAGAACCGGCCTGCGAGATGCTCCGTAAGGGGATGGATTATGGGTAATGAGTTATTATGGGCCACTGTATTCGCAACCCAGCCTCGCTGCTGTCAGCGATAGAGTGCCTCAGCCGACAAGACGTCTCCGAAACAGCCGGGCGCTTCTGTTAGAGCGGGCAGTGGATGAATTGGCAGCCCAGGATGGAAGGATGGCGTGCTGGGCTGCGCTACCATCACGCCTGGCAGCTTCGCTGGACGGGCTCTGGCATCCCCGAAATAACCATATCTCCGGCGCCCTCTCACCCTCTGTGCCAGTGAGGCCTGTGTGAGCGAGCGTATGCGCGCGGGCGCATTCGCATAAATGCATAACGAAGACCGTCGAAACGGAGCGGCGCCCAGGCCTTTACGGAGTGCCCAGGACGCCAATGCGCTTGACGTTGCATCCATTATTATCCAAGCCCAAAGGCCAAGGGCCCAAGCCTCGGGTCCAGAGAAGGTGTCCACGCCAAGGATGCGACAGAGTCATCCATCATCCTCGTCACCCACACGCCCCCCCAGCACGCTCGTCGCACGCCGCACGCCCTCTCACGCACACCCTCTCTCTCGCTGCAACTGCGTACCTCCGCCCTCTCCGCCTTGATGCATGCGACCCGCGCAAGCCATCGCCCGCATCCCCATCTCCCCAGCCTGGACCTTTGCCTGGGCCTGCCCTGGCTTTAAGACGCGACCGCTGCCGATCCTTACTCCATGCCGCGCACTCCCCTCGACACTTCCGTAGTCATCGACGATCTGGCTCCTCAGCAAAACACAAGCAGACCCTTCTTCTCGGCCCCATCTCCCCTTTTTTCCTTCATAAGGCCTTCGTCCCCGGATACCTCACACCTCCTGCTCTGACCCAGACCCCCCCAAAAAAAATTAAAGCCCGTGCCTCGTTCGCAACAGCTTCTAGAGAGATCACTCTCCCGCACGCCCCTTCGACTCGCTTCGTCTTAAAATACACGCCGACCCCGAGAATCCCTTCAATCTTCCATCGTCGTCCTCAGCCCAGCGCACCTGCGACCAGCCAGACTAAGCCTCAGCCACCTGCAGAGCCGTGCTGCCTCGTCGCCCTGTTCAATTTACTACACCACACACCCTGGTAGCACAGGCCCCAGGTCCAAGCCAGCCAAGCCCCAGGGCCAGCACATCCTCGTCCCGTCTTTTTTGTCCCTGCTTGGGAAGATATATTACATCGCCATGCCCTCCTCCAAGCACTACGGCTCCTCAACCTCATCCACCGCCTCTGACTCTGACTTCTCTTCCGACTCGGCATCTGCCTCAAGCTACACACACCGACGCAGTATGGATTCTGTACAGCTCCCCATCGCCTCCGTTGAGGTCCTTCGCTGCATGCGATGCGCCCGCTCCGTCGAGGCCACCTCCACCGACGACATCACCTCCATGGGCATGGTCCGCATCGCCCACAACCTCTACTACTGCGAGCGCTGCGCCAAGATGGTTGGATACAAATAAGGAGTGACAGCCCTGGCGGCTCACTCTTTGTACAAAGTTGACGAGACCTATGGCTTTTATGAACGCTTGCATTTTTGGAGAAACCACAGCATCAACAGCTTTCGCATCAAACCATTATGAATTCGATAGACTGGATATGACCAACATCTCCTCCCACAACAACCAAACTCCTCCAACGGCGCAAGGTCGCCTGCGCAAAAAAATGAGCGCAACACCTCTTCGCCCCATTGGCGGATGAACGAGTTTGCTTTTTATTTCGCCCTAGAATCTCCAACATTCTACGCAACGGCGAAAGCAGCTCTCTACTTACACCTGAGAGGCAATCCTCCCCCCCCTCAAAAGCAACACGCGGCACACGACACCCATTGTTTCGACATGTGCTCGAATCAATTATTCCTTGCGCCGCACCGACACGTTGCCTGGCCCCCGATACATCAGGCTTCCAAGCGATTGGACACGGCATGTCCGGGACCAGGGCCTCGTCAGCCGCCTGATCAGCAACTTCAAGGCATGCACGCAGGTCTTTCATGGGCGGAACCCAGCAGCTCTCACGCACAACACAACACCACGCCCTCTCCAAGCGAGGTATCCTAAACGGATTACTGACCGGATCGAGGGATGTCTCCCCATTATCCACAACCCCTATACCATCGTGTACATATTTTATTTTATTTTCTCAGTTACCCCCTTTCTTCATAGCCCACATGTTTTTTTTTTTTTTTACACTTCTCAATGAGGGACGGCACCCTGGCAAATTCTCATCTGTTCTGTATGATTACTTTCGGGGAACCGGTCTGTGCTGTGCATCAACATTTTTTTTTATAGGGCCTGGTGCCCGACATTTGTTTTTAATCTACCGAGGTCGATTGGTTGCCTCCTTCAGTTTGAGAATCAAAGAAAATCAATTTTTAAACACCCGAAGTCCATTTTTGCTCCCGTTCCTTGTTCCCATTTCAATTGTGTTTGTGTGCGCGTGGACCCATGTTTAAAATTGCGTTCCTATTCCAGCCTGCCTTTTTGGACGGGCGGCTTTGTCCCTTTCTGTTCTGCTCCACCTGATTTTTTCCCCCCTCTCTACCCCTCCGCCCTCCTTGGAAAAACAAGGTCAGATCATCATCAGCAAAATGGCTTCATTGGGGGAAAAAGGAGGGATGGGACGCAGAAATCATGATGCCGTACCCGCGCGACGACGAACCGCCGCCGTCGCCCTAGCCGCATTCCCGTTCGCTTGCGAATCAGGGTTTCCCTGAATTGGGGGTGCGTTGGTCGCGGATTGCGGTGGGTGGGCTCCTCTGCAAGGACACGGATTGGACGCAGAGTCGCGCACTGCAGCAGGCGAATATGCAGCCAAAACTCGACTTACACCACCGAACTACCAACTCGCCTGCACTGGCGCATGCAGCCGCTGACGTTTGGGGGCCGGTAGGGTGATGCCCTCCCCAGCGACTGGCGGGGGGGAGGAACGGGGTCTTCGAAAGCAAAGCAAGGCAAGGCAAGGCATGGGGAGCCGGAGAGAGAAGGAGAGGGAAAAAAAGAAAAACAACGACGACGAAACCATGCGATGGGATGCGATGGGATGCGAGACCAAGGAGAATTGGTCGGTCGTTTTGCATCTCGCTTGGAACATGCATATTATGTCTCGAGGCTATCAGCTGTGCTGTGCTCATTTTTCGCCTGGCATGAGAGACACGGGCTTACTTTCGCCACTTTTGTTCTATCTATTCTGGGCCTCTTTGTCTCATTGTTATTTTTTTTTCTTTTGGACAAAATGCATTTTCCCATGTCAAAAAAGTACCATGTATACCATCTCAAAGTACAGCCCTGTTAGTTTTTTCTTCTATTATGATTCCCCACTTAGCGTTTTTTTTCTTTTCGATCATTTATCTTTTTTGCCAATTTTTTTTTTCTTCCGGTCATCAAAAGCCGTCCGTGGTGGATCCCTTTTTTCTTGGGATGAGTTTTTTCATGGTCAAGGTCCCGGGGTCTAGCTAGGCCTAGGATTGGGCGGGCTTGCTTTTTTTTTTTTTTTTTTTTTAATCCTTTGCCTTTCTTTCATTTTTATGTTTTTTGCAAATCGGAGCATGAGAGGGGTAGTGCGGAACAGCGTTTAGTTTTTTAGGGCATGGAAACCATGCTGGACTGGGAATGGCATCATCTTAAACACGGCGGGAAGGGGGGCACGAGTTGCAAGTACATAAACAATTGAAACGGCTCAAATGCCGAACCCTTTGACGAACACCCCCTCTTTTCCCTCTGATTTTTTCTCCTCTGTTTTCCCCTTGTCCGTGCGACATTCGGGAGTGTGATATGTTGCGCGTCTGGCGGCAGGCATGTGAGATTGTCATTTGTGAGCGCCTGAAATGCACCCTGCAAAGGCACGCTGCCAGCGAATCCATGACTCCATTCCGGGAGAGAGCCCCCCCTCCTAGGCCAAACCAAAAAAAAAAAAAAAAAAAAGCGCCATTGGGAGAAAAAAAAAACATAACATCGAATGGATACAGGTCTTAGGGCGGATAGCCGATGGGACACCGCCGGGGGGTGGTGCTTTCTGTTTGCTCGCCCTGTATCCATCTCGTGTCTCAATACAACAGTGCCGGGCCCGCAGATGCCCCCATGCCCATCTGGGAATAGGAACGCACTGTGATGGGGAACGATGGCAGAAGAAAAGAAATGAACAAACAAGGCACTTGCATTATTCGGATACAGTCATGTTTACCGATAGAGACAGACAGACACACCGTCAGTCCTGTCTAAGCTGCAGTGAAACTGAGTCGGCCGCGGCAACTCAAGTCTGGTTTGGAATGCCTGGTGTCCGTCTCAATGGCAAGCCGCCACCACTTCGGCACGCCTCCGTTTACACTCCAGGCGCGTTCCTTTTTTCTTTCTTTTTTGGCTGTCCTAGCGTCACGCGGAGCGGCGACGAATCTAGATTTCCTTTTTTTTTTTTAATTGTTCGTCCCTCTTTGACGCCTGAGTAAAATACCGCCGACATGACATGCCAAAATCGAGAGGGCCCAAGCCAAGCTGTCTGGACTGCAAGCTTGGCGCTACTTCACGGATCCAAACGCATCCGCACGCGCCGGGGCTTGACTTGAGCACTGGAATTAGACCAAAAAAGGATTGCTTGCGACATTGGGGCCATCGTCCATCTTGCTTCTTGGTTAGCCCCATCGTAAATGCCAGAGGCCAATTGGTCAGGGCTGAACAAAGAAACCTGGAGCAAGCCCGACCCTTCGGCTCCGGGCCCCCGTCTCTCGCCTAGGCTAGCCTGTTGTCGTTGGTGGCTGAGACCCGGCGCGAACAGCCAACTGACAAGACAATGTCACGTAGCATATCAGGTGGATAGGCAATCATTAAAAAAGAAAAAGAAGGTTTCTGTCACTGGCGATCTGCGCGTGTATTCGGCCGCTGCCATTTGCGATTACGAGCCGGAGAGTTGGGCACGTGTTTCTGCGCCGTTTGTTCCGTCGCATCGGTGCCCCGGCCATGGGGGAAAGGGGGAGATCCTCTGCGTCATTACAGCATATGCTGTGCGCCCGTGTCTGATGCGCCCCCGGGTTCAACCGGAGCGGTGGTGGTGTGGTGGTGATGTGGTTCACGGCACGCTTGGGTGGTGAGGTGCCGTCTGAGATGTTGTTTCGTTTCAACCGCCCCGTCTCAAAAATAGAAAACAAATCTGGGAGCCAGGGGGGTGCGAAGGCCAGCTGGGAAGCAAAGCCATGACAGTAATAGCATCAGTCGACCAGGGGGTGGGTTGATGGCCTTGGCCAGGACCCTTGAAGGGCTGGCTAGCTGGGCGCCTGGAATGAGAGCTGGGACGAGAAACAGGGCTGTGGGGGGCCGGACAATGCAGATACGAACAAAGCATCCCTCGTCCTGAGCTTGGTGAACAAGGCCAAAGGCCAAGACGAACCGGCAGGGTCGCCGGGGAATGGGCGGGCGAGCGGGCTCGGCCTTTTTGTCGGGGCGGCTGATGTTAGCACCGACTGAGATGGAAAAGAGCCATGGGGGGCCGGACATGGGATTTCGAAATGCGACATGGCAAAAGCCACAAGCCTAACCAGTTTGTTCTGTTGTGTGTGCCGGGAGTTCGGCGTGCGGACGCTCCGCATTGGCTGCGCTGCGCGGTACAGCACAATGAAAAAGAAAGCCGGGTGGAGCTCAGCAGCTCCGGAGGTCGAGATACCTCCATGTATGTCTCAAGCGAATCTCACAGCGGCACCCGAGGATTGGCGAGCGCTGTCTATCTGTCTCTGGCATCTCGGCGGGCTAGCCCACCGACCTCCTCACCGGTTCCCAGCGAGACGATGCTCGCCAAACGTCATCGCTGCCGGGCTGCCTCCCGTCCCCAGCGGCGCGGCGTCCTGTCTGGCATGGTCTGAGAAGGTGTCGCAATCGCAGTCGCAGTCGCCGTCGTAGTCGTAGTCGTGGCCATCGCCAACTCATTAAAACAAACTCTTTGGTTTGGCTAACCCCGCGTCGTCGTTCGGCCTGAGCACGCTCTCACCACACGTGTGGCCATGTCGGCCAATCCAGGCCAAGGTCGGGCCGGGCCCCGTTTAACCTTTTGTGCCATTCCCCTTGGCATGCTCGTCGCTTTGGCCCCCCGGCTTGCCGCTATCCCATCGAGTGCAACACCGCTACAGAAGCAAGTGACCTTGTGGCCGCACCCTGAGACCGAAAGTTGTCGGCCGGTTTGGGTAGCCTGTGGCTTGCATGCGGACGATGTCATTGACGGCATGGGGGGGAAACCCAGGGTAGGGGGGGAGAGGGGCGTGTGTGGGCTCGCCAATTTGTAGGGCAGACGGCCGAACGGGCGGCGGTCGGAAAACGGAGCACCGGTTGATGCGGTGATGACGTCGAGGACTCTGAGCGGGAGCTGGCATCTGGCAATCAGCTCCTTGGCAGTGACAGGCTTCACGGAGCAGCGTGCATGTGTGAAGGGGGAGGGCCCGCCGCTGGCTGCTCGCTGTTGACCGTCGTCGTGGGTGAGGGGAGTTGTGTTCGAGTCAAAGGTCTGTGCAGACACAGTAAAAACAGTATCTCGGGAGATCATCAGAAGATCACTCTGAGGCACAACCTAGGGCAATGTGAACAATCCCATTCTTCCCGCCCGCATCGTCGTGACCTCTAGTAGCTCCACGTATGTCTTGGCCATTGCTGCTACCCTCCCTTCCCTCCCTCCACCGCCCATGCTCGAAATCATGAGCCTGTCCATTGCCGCTCGACGCCGCTTCCCACCCCCAACCACCACCAATGCAACTCATCCACCTACATGCGCCAATTTCCCCCATTGGGAATGCCCTCATCAACGCCCGCGAATTCCATTCCACTGGTCCCCTGTCCCGCAACCTAGGCTCCCCTGCCTCGCAGTCTGTTTCGTCATCCCGCGCCGCAGCACCGTGTGACCTCATTGTGCATCCATGTCCGTCGCCCGTTGTATGCCTGCTAGTGACCTCAATGGGATCGAGATGCAGCTGCGAGACCGCTAGCTCGGCGGTCTGCCGGGGGGCGTACAGGGACCGGAGAGGTGTGGAGCGGGGGGGGGGGGGGGGGGGGGGGGGGGGGGGGGGGGGGGGGGGGGGGGGGGGGGGGGGGGGGGGGGGGGGGGGGGGGGGGGGGGGGGGGGGGGGGGGGGGGGGGGGGGGGGGG